>JAURVB010013695.1:0-56591 GCA_033002965.1 Piper betle | reverse complement strand
TAGGACTACGTTAGAACCCACGCATCCCATCCATGCATTCCATGTTTGCATCTCCATCTTGAGACACCGAGGGTAGATCTGGGTCGGCTTAACCGAACCCAGTAGATTAGCGAACGGTTCAGTCGCCGGTGACATTTCCGGGTCGGTTCACGGGTGAGCCGAAACGGGGTGTTACAGTACGAGCAGGTTTGTACCATGTGACCTATGAACGAACCCAAATCAATATCTAACAAAGATCTATATAATGCTTGCTTAGTAATGTGTGATAAACCATCTGATTAAATTAACACAAACAAGATTGAATTGTACTAATATAAAAAATAATATCTAATTGTTAACAAAATTAAATACTAAACTCTCATTGAATAATGTAATAAACAATAATAATTTAATATCATATAGTGTGATTGACTTTAAATATATATCCTATTTGAATAAAAAGATGAAATATAATTATTTAATTTTTTCAATTATAGTTTGTTAAGACAATTAAACAGGCTCTTATTAGTAGGAAGTTAAAAATTGAGCTTAACTAACATTGAACTCATGATTTTCTACCGTGAAAAGTATTTTTATTATTTTTTAAAAAAATTAAGGTCAGTGAAGTTCAAAATCATCACACTCTACAAGTATTTTTATTTTTATTTTTAGAATTTTCTTATACTTTGATTTGATGATTCTTCTACTTTAAATATCAGGGTAATATCGAGTTTCTCTTTTATTAATATGCCTAGAAAGATGCCCTCAATGTCAAGAGGCTAAATTTTGGTGTCAAAAAGGTATTTGGAAAAGAATTTGTCACCGAAAATTTTAGTTATAAAAGATTTTACAATTAATTAAGTTGGGTGGTGGAATGATAATAAATTGTCACTAAAAGGTTTCCGTGACAAAGCCCGTGGCAAGTTGTCACGAAATTGTTATCAAAATTCGATGACAAAATGTAGTGGAACAATTACCAAATTTAGTGGCATATATTGGTGGCTAATATTTGTCACAAAAATTTGACAATAAATCGGTAATAAATTTATTTTTAAAAATTCAATAAAAAGAAACGGGCCAGTGCACCCACGTGGCATGCAGTGGATGCAATTGACTGCTGTGGCAGCTAGGCCACGAGGCCTTTTCACGGCATGACTAATGGGGAGTCAGGGCCGTAGAGGTGAGTGGGCGGAGGGGCTACAATGGCAAGGGTGAGGGGTAACGTCGCAGGGCTTTGGTGGAGGCGTGTAGGGGTGGTTGTGAAGCCGTGTCGGGGGCATGTGGCCGGGGGTAGGGGCAGGAGGGTGGGGGATGGTTAGAGGCACGATTAGTGGCTGCGGTGGGGGTGGCCATTGTAGGGGGAAAGGTGGCAGGCCATCGTGGGTGGGATGCAATGTGGCAGTCGTGGGCAGTGTGCAGGGCAGCTATTGCCGGGGGAGTGGGACGCGGGGGATGAGCAGCCAAGGGGAGGCGGCTGGCGGTGTATCGGGCTGTCGGGGCGCGGAGGAGGGTCAGCCGGCTCGCAGCAGCGGCATGGCCGCTTCAGGGTGGCTGACCAAGAGTTCACACAGAAGGCAGCGTGTAATACTTGGCATTGGCCGCGCGAACCCATTTAAGACGCGTCTGCACTCGCAATCACTCATTAATGATTTTTTTGTTACATATCAAAATTGACACAGAAGTTCGATGCCGTTCAATGTCAAAATAATTTTGTGACAGAAAGTTTTAGGGACATTTATTTTTGACACTAAAAACGATGTTTGTTTGGTGACAAAATAATTTTAACACTAGAGTTGCAGGTGATATTATGGTTTGAAATTTTAAAAAAGATGCCACCAAAACTTTAGTGGCAAAATTTTGGTCACATTTATTTTTGACACCAAAAATCGTTGCATATTAGATGATAAATAATTTTGACACCAAAATTTTTAGTGATAGTTTTGTGATAAATTTTAAAAAAGGTGGCATTTATTTTTTTAAACAAAAAATAGTGTCTTTTCAGTGGTAAATATTTAGTCATCAAATTTTTAGTTACAAATTGGTGGCAAAATTTGGTGGTGCTCTAAATTGTTGATTTTTCGGTGAAAATAATTTTGTCACCGTATAGTGACAAAACTTTGGGTAATTTGTCATAAAAAATTCTGTGAAGAAAAGCTCATTTTGCACCACTGGACCTTTCAATTGATTTACCAAAATCCACCCTTCAAAAGGTTTAACCATGATTGAAATTACCTGCTAAACAAAATGATTGAACTTACTTGCCATGCCCAAAGCCGGCCTGTTTAGCTTGTATCTTTTTAAAGTTAATTTATGCAAGGACATTACCGCATTCCTTATGTCATGTGGGAGTTATTCTTTCATGATTGATGCAACTTGCTACCACCTGTTACTAGACAAACTTGGATAGAACTTCCCTTCTCTTCAATTAATAATCTTGCTAATGGAAGACCCTCTCATCTCGGTCACTTGTCTGTCGCTTTGGTGCCTCAACAGCGTCTTCGAATTACCATTTTATTAAGAAATGGATTCCATCAAGTCATTAAAAAAATGCAACAACTCTGCATGATTACTGACACCCTTGGTGATCATGAAAGTGATTAAAATAATAAGAGAAGAAGAGAACTAAAATAGAAGAAAAATCACAATGGTTTGGAGCTTTATATCTCACTCTACGCAGCAAATGACGTTATTAATCAGTATCAACTCATAAGCCAACAAAGAAGAGAGCATATAATCAGGCAGAATCTCTCATGGTATTATCATAAACACATGGAGCCCACAAGAATTAGCTATCTTAACAAACACGTACAGGCTGTTTTTGAGTTCGAGTGTGTTAAGTGCACAAAGTTACACGTAAAATATAGAATAAAGCTGTGGAAGCTCCAAGTCTGGTAGCAAATCAAGCCATGATTGGATTATTACCATCAATTTAATTATAAGAATTACGGACCCTCATATTTGTGCTTAATGATGGCCATCATAAGTTAAAGCCCAAACTAATTGAGTGCTGCCACATTTAGACCAAGCCAAAGTAACATAAAAATTTTACTGCGCCGCTGGAACACTATCTAGACCTAATTCCTCACTTAGCAGTTGGCTTGAATCATCTTCAAGGAAATCATTCTGCGGGGTTTTACATCTCACTTTTTCACGGCATGGTAGCATTTTGTTCATGATTATTAGTGAAAAAATAAAAGTCGTCTTCAATATTTTGATAAAAGCTTTTCGTTAACATTAGTGGGTTTATCTGTGTGATCGGTTGTAAGCTTGATCATAGCTTGACTGAGTGTAATTAGCTCAATACATGTTTGCTTTGGTAAAGCTTGATTTAAAATTTCTCTTAAAAGTTAAAATATGAAGGTTGTTTATAATCTTGACGATGAATTCCACGGGTATTGGTGCATTGCTCGATCAAGGAGAATGATTGGTGTTAGGAAGAGTATATATTTGGCCATTTAATGTTTTGTTATTTATAATCACACAAATTCTATTTTACGATCTATTTCCAAACAATTTTTAGTATCTGATGGATGAAAAAGAGTATATATTTTGCCGTATTTTATATCTTGAGCTTTTCTATGCTCTTTTACATTATTCAACCCTAACTCTTTTTACACCATTCTTATTAAAGATATTTCTTAAATCTTTTAACTAAGGAAAATTTAAAAATCTTCCACATGATTAATGTTGAGTTTGTCCCACATCGATCTTATATGAAGTTTGTGACTAATATATAGTGTAATGGGAAAGTTTTCTTTTATAAGCTAGCTTTTGGACTAACAGATGTGTAACACAAGGGGAGATTGTCCAACAATAATATTTCCGGGATACTCTTCTACCCGATGTGTAAAAAACATATTGTTGGCTTTGTCACACATCAATTATATATGAAATTGGTGGCTTGTATATAACTAATTTTTCGATTAAGAGATACCCAATACACCTATTTCAAGTGTCTTTGGGGGCCGAAGGGCCTAACATGTATGTACTAGAATTTTTAAGAATTATATTAACATTTCATTAATCTAGAATCATCAAATTGAAACACATTTTAATTATACACAATATCAAATTAGGCTTACTTTTTATAGTTGTAACATTCCAATTAATAAGGTAGTTCTATTTCGTATATTATCAAGGTTCTAGTGTGCTGGTATGAATAGTGTGTAATGACCTGCCCAATTAGACAACTAGACTACACACTACATTTGTGTCTAACCCTAAACACCAAATTATAAATACAAGGAATAAACTAAAATAAATAGCAATATATAATAAAATAACTAGAATTTACCACAAAATAAAAGTGATTCATTTATCAATAATATTATTATATCATGTACTAGTCATATCCAATATATATCAAAGTTAAATATAACATGAAAAAACAACTAATTATAAAATCCCATTGAATGAGTCATTGTCCACTATTAATTATATACAATTCAACTATAATCAAACAAGTTCAATAAAACAATCACTAATAATTATTCGATAGAGTCTCCCACCAATGTCTCCGACCTGAGTCCCATGACTCACTTTAAGCTGGTTACTGTAGAGGTAATTTCATGTTAATGATGAAACCAGTAAAATTAATACTAAACAAGTTAATTAACCACAAAGTCTATGCCTAACTTCAGTGTAATAGATTCGACCGTTTTGATAGAAAGAATTTTTATTTATGATCACAAACGCTGAGAGTGTCCCAGAGGTTGACAATAAATTTAATCCCACCCAAAATCCAGTGTCCAAGTGTGTACTAAGCTATCTTGGCTTCCAAACCTTGAAATCTAGATCATATATTTTAGTTAAGAAACCAAAGTCCCGACATATGTAACATATGAATGCTATAAACCTGCTTCTCTCCCCACCAATCAATGACCATAAATGTATTAACTACTTATCATAAAAGTTATATGTACTTCGAAAGCCTTCTTAGATTACTTTACTATGAAGCTAGCAAGCGCTCCCTAGAACCTAAAGATATACATAAGGAAATGTATATTTATGAGATGATTTACACATGAACATAGCTCAAACACATCCATATCACATTAATAAATAATCCACAATAGTTAATTATATTTAATTAAGTCATAAATTAAACATTAAATAATGTTAAAAAAATAAAATACAAAATGTCGAGTCACTGCCACGACTCTGGCTCTGAGCAGTGTGTGATGTTGTTGCCCAACTTCAAACATACACATATAAGTGTTGTGGTGCTGATATTCTCTAATTCCCAATGTCGTGCCATTGGTCACAATATTTTCTCATACGACACCAATGTCCCGGCATTGAGTAGTTGTTGGGCTGCAGTGTTGCGGCGATGCTCCCCAAAACAAAATTATTCCAACAAGTTAATTATACCTTTTAACATATACCCATGTTTAGTTTTCATGCAATTAACTATGGTATTCAATTTCACCATTAGAGCACAATTTAATAAGATATACTTCTATAACTTGCCACATGAATTATCTATCATGTTAATTTAGTGATAGACATTTAATTTCCATAAAATCATTATACAACTACTTATTGTCTATTTTCTATCATGATTTACAGAATAATATAAGTATTACCAAGATTCTTAATTTAAGCAAGAACAAACATGCATAATTTATTCTTTTTCATGAAGTCCATGTCCAATCATTTGAATATTTGAGTACTCATTGAACCACACCATATTATCATCGAAACACAAAATTTATAGATTTCTTATCATCACAATTCATCCAAGAACTTTGGTAAAATCAATCAAAACATGATGTTTGCACGTCTTACATAATCAACTAAAATATAATGATTTATGATGAAGAAGATGAAGAAAATGTTGGAATTACCAAGCCGTGGCCATTCCTTCTCCTTCCTCCTTAGAAGCAATGATGTCTGAAAAAATAGAGAGTGAGGACTCTCTAAAACTTATATACTAAGGTATCCTAATTAATAAGGGTATTTTGATAATTTTATTTTGGTAATTTCTAACATACTAAAAATTACATAAGTAAGTGTATTATTCCCTAATTAAAAATAATTAAAAATCAGAAATAAATTTGCCTAAATTATCCGACCCGGTATAAGCCTTCTCTATCAAATTTTAACCAATTAATTAAATAATTAAACTAAAATATGGCCCGTCCTATGATCACACAATGGATGTTCAAAGATAAAAATAGCCAGGTCTTTTAGACAATGGATTTAAATTCATCATGTAGTAGTACTTAGGTTCTCATGATGTAGTACCTAGGCTCTTTAGGTTCTCTTGTTGTAGTACGTAGGCTCTGCTCATGCATTGCTGGTCTTAAGTTCAGACAAGGAAGGTGATGTTAAGAAGGGTACCGGCCATCAAACCTTTACCATTTACAATTATATGCATCCTAATTTAAGATCTATGTTCTCAATGTTTTTTTTGTATTCGTTAAGAAAAGAAGAAGATGTTGTACTTAGGTAGGGCTGATTAAATTGAACATTGTTTAATATATACATATATTTGTATATATATATATATATATATTGTTTGCGCGTATTTATCCGGCCACGTGTATTATTTCTGAAGAATTAGTCCATGCTATTCTAAAACTGCCAGAGGAGATTACAAGAGAAAAAGTCTCCGTCATTCAAAACTGAAGGAGAGAATTTGGGTGGAAAATCCTGACGGTTTATGATCCCACGCCCGTAATCTCGAAACAGAAGAAGCGTGGAAAACTCTATAAAAGACAAAGCCCGACGTATTAGGAAAGGGGGCTCGTACGTTGAAAAGAAGAGAAATAGAAGAAAGAACAGGGGAAGAGCCCCTCGCCAGAGATTTATCTCCGGCGACCCCCTGGCCAACCACACCGCCATCTTTTCTGTGAAGCATTGCCAAAGAGAACATTTCCATAGCCTTGAAGATGAAACCTACCTTGTTGCTGTTGCACATGCCGGAATAAAGATTGCTGTAAAATTGTCGCCATCGCCATGAGAAGAGGAGAAGACCGGTGAAGCAAGGTCTCCAACGCCAATGTCCGTCCAAGACCTCTCTCCATTCCCAGTGTTCCCTCACTTCCCTCAAAGCCAAGCCGCCAGCCAAAGCTGTGCCCAAACCCGCCGGCAATGAAGAAGAAGATAGCATCTCTGTTTTGCAGGTTCAACGTCCAATTTTTTGGGCAACATTAGCCGTATTGGACCAGTCCGAGACCACAGGCGTGAAGCTTGAAGAGCCCCCTACACAACGCCTCGAGGACTTGCCGCCGGAGACTCCTGTCATCGCTGGGAAATCGCCGCGAAGCACCCCACCAGAAAAGGGAGGGAGAAGGCGGAAAACAAAGCAACGAAGAGCAGATTTCGCTGGTTCTTTTCGATCAGTGACGGCCGTTCCCAGCGCCGCCGTGGAGTGAAATGTGAAGACGGAGGAGTGGTCTCGAAACCCAAAGTGAGCTTCGCCGGTGTTCGCCATTGCAGTCGCCGGAGAAAAGCCACGAAGAGACCCATCCGACCAGAGGAAAAGATAGAAAACAGAGCGGTAACAGCAGCAAAAGCCAGACTTCACCACCGTTTTCCGACCACGTCCGGTAGTTACCAGCCCCAAAGTGGAGTGAAATGTGAAGACGGAGGAGTGGTCTCGAAACCCAAAGTGAGCTTCGCCGGTGTTCGCCATTGCAGTCGCCGGAGAAAAGCCACGAAGAGACCCATCCGACCAGAGGAAAAAGCAGAAAACAGAGTGGAAAACAGTCGCGGAGAGCTAATTTCGCGACCGTTTTTCGATCGCCGCCGGTCGTTTCCAGACCTTCTGTTGATATCAAGTGAAGATGGAGAAGTGATCTACAAGAACATGCCGAGAGCCGCCGGAGTTCGTCGCTGAGGTCGCCGGAAAAAAATTGAGAAGTGACCGATCGGAGCAGCGTAGCACAAAAGTGCAGAAAAGTGTCCAACTTTCCGGCATCCGACCGACCGACCGGAGCCGCCGCTGACTGTCGGACCACCGCCAAGACCTTCACCATTCTGAGATCTACAGTTCTGGGTGAACTCCACCACCATCAGACGCCGGAAAAGCCGCCGCCGGAGCCCCAAAAGCGCCGCCGCGTCACGCCGTAGCCGGGTCTGTCGTGCCCGTTTACCTCTGACCGAGTCCGCTTTCCTGCCAGGTCCGTGATCAGATCCATCTGCCCCACGAATTGCTAGACCCGCGAACAGACCCGGAACCGTGATCGTGTCCGAGACCCGCCCTGTGACCCGGATTCGAGTTGGCGCACCGTGTACCAGAAGCAGACTGGCGTACGCATAAAGGAAAGATAGCCTGCGCACGCCATCCGGTCCGGTCCAGCATTTATTTGGTTTAAACCAACCCGGAACGGCCCGGTTCAGTGTATTATTGTTCCAGAAATAATTTGAAGGCATTATAGATCTTGGATTGAGCCGAAACTTACTACCCCACTATTTTTGGACGCTCTGGACACATTGGTGGGGTCATTTTAAGGATTTAAAAAGCAGAAGGGGATAAATATTGGCATTGGAGTCAAAGATCTTAGGCGAATTGATTTACCGGTGGCAAAAATTCACTGTTTTGTGTAACTTGTAAAAATCAACGGAGAAATAGTGGATTGTGAGTACTAATCTCACCGTGGACTGACTTAGGGATTCAAGTTGAACTCTAAGGAACCACGTAAAAAATTCCCTGTGTGTCATTTTACTGTTTCTATTTTCATCGCATTATCTCTTTGCGCGGCAAGGGCGCCTCGGTCCCACCGAACCTTTAAACCCGAATCACACCCCAGAACCGATTCGACGAGGGGCGGACGATCCCGTGCCCGAACATATATATATATATATATATATATATATATAGAAAGAGAAAGAGAGAGAGAGAAAGTACTATTGTACGACTTAGGCGTCATGCAAGCTGAGTCTCCGTTTCTTTTTTGATTAAATAAGCATAGTTTATAGTTAGTTCTAACGTTACATTAAAATAGTGATCAAATAAGTATTTAATTATAAAACGTTTCAGAAAGACAAGCTTTTTTCCCTCATAAAAAATGTTTGTTTACAAGACAAGAAGTAAAGTTTCAAAGTTTGGCACTTGAATAGGGACGGTGGCTGGGGCCTTCTCTTCACGGTTTCATCTTTAACTTATAAAAACTTCCAATAATAATGCGAATGGGGTTGTATGGAGGAAGAAGGTAATTATTATGACTAAACACTGATAAATGACGGGCTAGAGAACAAGGAACTTCGTAATGCATGAAGTCATGTCTAAAAATCTTATTATGTGAATCACGTGGAACACATTTGTACAGTTTGTTATGTTAGTATACAAGTCACATATACATGAGTTACAATCACGTAGCTTATATGATCTACACATTTTATTTGGAGCAATTATAAGGGCCTCACTATTCAAAACATACCTAGATAATGAAAAATAAATAATGACTGTAATTATAAATTTTTAATATAATCTATTTTTCTAATTTTTCATCTTAATTATCAATGTTATTAAAATTTAATTTTAAAATATCTATTGACAAATACATTTTTGTAAAAAATTTAAACGTAGGTCATAATAATGTTAAAAAAAATTTATCGACCTCTTACTTGTACAATCTACTATTTTATTATATAAATATGACTTTGTGGGACCTACAAATTAAATGTATAGCTCATGTAGGTATATGAAGTGTAGTTTAATTTAATTTTTCACTTATTATAATCTATGTTGAGTTTTTAACCATAAGTGGTATTGTAGCACTCCAGATTTGGTTTCCTTAGCAACTGATCTGGAATTATTATTATCATGCAAGCTACTGACTGACCTCATTAGAGTCTGAGAGATGCATTACAAAAATAAATAAAATATTAAATTAATAATTTACTAGAGTTTCGTGTTTGAAGTTAATGATTTAATTAATAAAAACACATTAATAAACAACTCAAAGCATTTTAATATCATACTGGGGTAAGATCTTGTTTATTAGTGAGAATGAAATATATATTTTTAACTTCGATTAACCACTAGTAAAGAAATCACTTAGGCCCATTATATTACACTTTGGATCATGTTGTTACAGTTGGTATGAGAGTCAATCCAACACCGTATTGGATGGTAGACTGGACTAGAAACGTGGCCTAGGGTGCCAGACATAAGCCAAGTAGGATGTGGGTTAGGTCACTTGACACAGGCCAAGTGTAAGAATTCTAGGGACGGAATTTCCTAAGGTGGGTGGATTGTGAGATCTGTCAACTTAAAGTCTCACATCCAATACTTCATGGTGTAAGATCCAGTTTATTCATAGGGATGTGCATATTGATCTTAGAGTTGGTTAACCAAACTACTGAAGGGATGACATGGGCTTACCTGTTTGCATTTTTGGTTGGATCCTTACAGTAAATGATACCACCTATAAAAGTCTTAATGAAAATATTTCCCACTTGGTGTTGAGATTTGACATAGTGAAATTTCACCTCCTTGTTATTGATGTGGCCCCTTAGAAAGCTATACCATGTATCAATATGTTTATTCCACTTATGGTAGTCTAGATTCTTGGCAAGAGCAATTGCTTATTTGTTGTCAATATGCATGATGGTTGGTCCTTGAAGATGCTTGATCAATTTCAACAAGTTTCTCAACCAATGTGCATGATTCACCTCCTTGTTATTGATGTGGCCCCTTAGAAAGCTATACCATGTATCAATATGTTTATTCCACTTATGGTAGTCTAGATTCTTGGCAAGAGCAATTGCTTATTTGTTGTCAATATGCATGATGGTTGGTCCTTGAAGATGCTTGATCAATTTCAACAAGTTTCTCAACCAATGTGCATGACATACTCCGAGTATGTCTGCAATTTATTTGGCTTTGTTGAACCTTATTTTGTTGAGACAACAACTTCATACTCAAGTATGGAGATGAAGAGCAAGCAACGTCCTCAAGAAAGCTAAAACAAACATTCAAGCGAAGTGTCAAAGTGGGAGATACTTCCGCTACAGTTCGGTCAAGATTTCGGCAAGCGAACACATTGGGTGGAACCAAGAAAGAGGAGAGCCCAACCATTGGCCAGGCCTCGGTCAGACGTTTGGCTACAAAAGACTAGGGTTTGGGATGAAGAACTATCCTGCGTCAATGTTCGATTAGAGATTAGTCAATCATTTGACATCCAAACTTGGTGACGAAAACCTTGAAAATGATACGTGGAGACTTCGGTTAGTGTTTCAAAAATTGAATGTGCCTTTGGCAGGAGACAGAACCTTAAAGAAGATTTCGGCCGAAGTGTTCAACAACCAAAGACCTTTGCCTAATATAAGTTACATGATCGGTTGGTGATTGGTCAATTATTTGGTTAGCGATCTATTGATCGTTTGGCAACCAAACTAGGTGAAGGAAACCCTAGAGATGACATGTGGTGTAAAACCTCATTTTTGGGTTAGGGTTTTACCCAATTTTAGTTTTGTGTAGCTCGGGCAGTTTTAAATCGATTCGAGCGAACTTGAGCCAAAATAATTTATTTGGATATGAGTATGAGGCCCAGATAGTCATATGAGCATGCTGTTGAGGTTGAGTCCACCCGACATGCATATGATAATTTCAGTTATGATATAGTAGGCCATATGTTATCAGTGTATACGCGAGGTATACATATGATTTTATGAGTTTGTCAGCATTTTAGGCATAGATCCAGGCCGACACAACATTTAGTACCCGTTTGGGATTTTCTGGCTATTTCATTTGCATGTAGCATAGGAATTTTAGATCACTAGATTGTGCCCCTATGGGCCCAGCTTGACTTAGTTCTGGGTTCGAGACCCATTTAACCTTCTTGCCTTGATTCCCACCTTTAGTGTCACTTTTAGGACTCGAGTCAGTTTTGACTGTGGATGGTCTCGATCTGAGCTTTTTATCCATATGTATATTGTATATATCCATAGGTGGGTCCCACTAGGTAACGAGTTATCAAAATTCCAGATCTTGCCACATGGCAAGATCTGGGCCATCCACTCAACCTCATCTTCCACCCAATTATCCTTCAGGGATTTATCATGATTTTCAAACTTTTACACCATTAACGCCGCCACCACTTCGGCTCGCCCCTACTAGACCCTAGTCTTCCTCCGGCCACCCATTTAGTATCGCCATGACCACCTTACAGCTGGCTTCCCATTCATACCAGTCATGACCACCGGCACCACCGTAGTCGCTGTTGGCGATCGAGTTTGCTATCACTGCTTATCATCGCTACCTCCACCCAGTTCCTCCGTTGACCACCCCGATGGCTTCCCCTCCCCGAGGTCTACATTTTGAGGCCACCCACAACCATCGCCAGGCCGTGATCACCAGCGACGGCAATCCGCTCCTTTTCTTACCGTTTTCTGGTCGACCGAAAGCCAGACTCCTCAAATCATCACCACCATCACGTTCCCCGTCAAACACTGTTCATTGACTCGGTTGAGTCGATTCAGTCGACTCGCACAGGTTGACTTGGTTGAATGCATATTCGCATCACCACCTTAAATTAGTTTATATGCATATTAACATCATTTGACATAATTTAATGTTGTAAGTGTTTTTATTTATTTATTTATTTATCTATTATTTATTATGTATTTAATTTTATTTATATGTTTATCATATATGATGTATGTTTCCATGATTAGTTGGTATTATTAATATTATATTTACTCAATAATGTTAGTCTTTTTATGTTTACTAAATTGTATATATATTTATTTATTTACTTATTCGTTGCATGTATGTTATTATTTAATTGTATTTAATTTTGTATTCTGTAATGATGACTATGATATTATTATTATTCATGATGTATTAAAATTAAATAAATAAATAAATATTTATTTATAGAATGATTATGTGTTTATTTATTTAATTGTTTATTTGATTACAAACACAAGTATATATAATATTTACTCGTGCTTAGCCATTGATTGTTATAGTATATAATTATGATTACATATATAGAACATGATATTATTATTTTATAATTAGAGTATTGACTGTTCTTATGTATTTATTATCTATCTATTTAAACTGATTGTATTTATTTATTTATTAATATTCATTTGTTATTTTAATTATTATGTCTCAATTTATGTGTTGTGTATTTAGCGGTATGTTTATTTAGTGTGGTCTTTATTTATTAGGGTGTATTTATGATATGAGCACACACCACGAACATGCATCATATAGAAATATTAGTATTTTACTTAGCAGTGGGTTCTGATGTAGGCTACGGAATTCGAGCTCAGTTTAGATGTGCAAATATGCTCGGAGCTTGGACCACAGGTCTGTAGGACTCTCCCTCTCTGCTTGACTTTTTGAGTGTTGAGTTTAATCGTGTTTTATACATAGGAATGCATTGGTAGCATTTTATTGCATCCCTCTGATGTCAGGCCATTTAGCTGTGTTTTCTATGCATGTTTAATAAAACTACAAGGATGAGATCCCTTGTTGGTTTTCAAATTGAAGCTCCAAAAAATATGATACAAGCCTCTTTCCTAAGCCTATTATACGAGTACACATATTTTTACAGATTTTACGAATAAGAGAGTGAGCGGTAGGGAGATATGTATGAATCGCACTAGTACTTCTTCAAACCATGAGATAGTGTGGTGTATGATGGGATTGTGTAATGCAGTGCATTTTTGGAATATGTGCACTAACTTAATTGTTCCTTTTGTCACTCGAGTACCATGGCCAGTGATATGGAAGGTGTGAGGGCATAATCTTGTATGTATGTGTGAATATGATTATGAACCGTGCATGCAAGCTAGAAATTGTTTGAGTATGTTTGCTTACCGCCTAGTGTGAGGCAATCTTGAAGTTTCATAAGTTTTTATGGGTAATGGAATACCCATTTGCCAACTTGTATTAGTTATTTTTCTAATTAGTAACACTCGTTACTGGCTTTTTTCATATAATATATGTAGGTGTTGCAAATTTTGAGTCGACTTTGGTGGAAGGACAGATAAACACTGCACACACTCAACACAGTTATTTACTCTCTTACTTTTATTTATGTTTGATGTGTTTTGACAAGTATTTAATAATGTCTTACATTCTCATAATACCAAGCGGGTTGTTTCGATCTATTTTATCGATCAAGTCGTACCGACCAACAACTTTAAACATGACTCGACTCTATCATAACATTTCTAATCCAGTTCTTAGGTGAACCGAAATCAGGGTGTTAGATGTGGACACTTCAGTCAATATTTCAGAATTGAATGTGGCTTAGACAAGTGACATAAAATTAAGGAAGATTTTGGTTGAAGTGTTCACAAATCAAAGAACTTTGGCTAGTATAAGTTGCACAATTGGCTGGTGACCAGTCAATCATTTGGAAGCTGTTCATTAAGAAAAAGTTGCTAAAAGTAGCTGTTGAAAAAAGGACAAGGGGAGATTGGTACCACAATGGCTTCTATTTTAGGATAGGCTTTGGAAACCTATAAATAGGGTATTGAGTTATGTGTTTTGATACATATGAATTTCTATTGAACCCTAGACACTTATCATGAAAATTAGGAAGCTCAAGCTTGAGTTAGGATTGGCACAACCTATTAGCATGTATTCTTAGGTGATTCCTTGTGTACCAAAGAGAGGTCTTTGTGTGAGGTAATTGCTCAAGGTGTAAGCTTTGTGTAATCTCCCTTCGTACTTGTGAAGGAGGCCTTGTTTGATTGCTTAAAAAGTGCTCAAGTCGGTTGTCATAGAGAAGCTACGAAGACCTACCTAATCAAAGGACTCAGTGCGCTAGAAGAGAGGATGACTAGTTGGGTATCTCTTGGAAAATTTGTTTGTGTCCTTTCTTCCCTTCTCTCCTTGTGTGCTTGCATTTACTTTGATATTCACTTGTTTTAGCACACTTCAATTTACCCCTTGTGTTTTACTTATTCATTTTAAGGTGGTGAGTGATTCAAGCTCAAGGCCACTATCTTATTTGTATGATTTGACTAGTTCACAAGACAAGTAGCACTATGAAATTGATCTTGTGTTGCCCCACACACCGCAATTTAACGGGTTCATATTGCTATTTATTTAAGTTGCATATTTGTCTTGCCTACTTATTACATATTTGTTTATTGTGCTTACTTTGATTATTTTTTCGTTGAGCTCATATGCTTATTAGTGTGTTTTAATTGCTTTTGATCTTTTGTCCATTCTTGTTATCATTTAGAGGGGACTAAGAATTATGGGGATCTAACTTACTTGATCAAATTCTGATTCTTAGTTAGCTTTCTCCTACAAATTTCTTTTCAATTAGTATCAGAGCTTAGTTATAGTATCAAGATTGACTACTTTAGGAAAGAATTCGAAGAACGGTAAGAGGCCTTTGATGCTCAATATAAATAATCAATAAAGATGGGTAAAAGGAACATGGAGCTAAAGAATTCACTAAAGAAAGAAATTTTGGAGAAGAAGGCCCAATATCAAAAGATGGCTATGCAAATTCAATCGGCTTCACTACAAAGGGAAACAAAGTGCAAGGCAAGACACATGGAAGCTCTCAAGAAGAATCCTTAAGGAAAGAAGTCTATACCAAGGATTCACCTACAATATCTCCAACAAGCTTCTCATTTGAAAGGAGTGGACATCTAGCCTATTCTCATGGAATCATGAAATAAATTCTTATTGGAGCATGCAAAAGGATACCCAAGACACTTTACTTGATGTCCTCCTCCACTCTCCAAGGGTGCACATCTTGTTGTACCTTAATAGTAGATACTCTACATATGACCAGAGATCCCTCCATTTTCTTAAGCTTTGTAGAACAACGGGGATGAGTGATGACCTTTGAGGAAAATGGTAAAGGCAAGATTTTAGGCAAAGGTTGTGTTTGTAGGACCTCTCCTACTTTAAGATTGTTTATTTGGTTCAAATTTTGTAACACAATCCATGGACCATTAGTCAATTGTGTGATGCTAACAAAAGGGTGCTTTTTGAATCTTCTACTTGTTTAATTAAAGATGGTGGCACAAATGAAGTCATATTTTTTGGAAATAGGAGAAATAATTTTATGTTGTGACTACTTCTGATCTTGATGATTCCTAGGTTGCATGCTTACCCACAATTGATGATCAAACTAGTTTGTAGCATAGGAGAGCTGGTCACCTTCATCACAAAACTTCTCAAGCACCTTGAACCATATTAATCATAACTCGTAGATTGAGAGCATTTTCAAATTTTCCATGCATAATTTTTACGCCCTAGCATCATTTTCCTAAGAAATTACATTAAAAAACAAGAATTTTTTAAAATAAAAAAAATATCATAATGACTGGCAAATTTGAATTTGATTCTAAGCAAAATACTATCTTTTCAAAGGAATTTACTAAAAGCTCGTGCACAACACTTGGAGGAGGGATCATATTGGAATGTGACTTCACTACCCAACAAATGCACACTTGCAAGAGAAAGTCAGCCTGCCCCTCCAACAACCTAGCATGGACTAGTATTGGACAAGTATTAATGAAGAACAATTCAGCCCACTGCCGGCCAGTAACTCCCTGCACATTCCCACACATGTTATTGACCAAGGTGACAGGTCTGCCAACTATACATTTCGAATCTATATTTGAGCCATTAGATGGTCACCTTGCTGAGCAAGAAAAAACCATACTCCTGCAGTGATATGTAAAGGCCCGAAAAAAATAATAAGAATAATAATAATAATAATAGTAACGTTCGATGCAGTGGGATCGAACTTGGGAAAAAATTCGTTAGCTGGATAAGTATGAATTACCCGGTTAATTGAAAAGTAATTTTTAATTGGATAATTCTAGTTGAATCGGTCGAGTCTACTACATTATTTATCCAATTAACCATTTAAGTGAACCATACCATGTACCCATTTAACAGGTTAAGTGAAATGGTTAAGTGGACCATGTTGATTACCCAATTACCCGGTTAAAGGAATTACGGTGAAAGGGTGCTTCCACGTACCCTAGCCGTCATTTTATTCATTATAAAAGGAAAAGGGGGGCGTCATCTACATTTTTCCTCATTAGACAGACACCAGATTTCTTCCTTCGCTCGGGTAATTTTCTTTCCTTTTTTTTCTTTTGTTGCATGCATACACATGTTGCATAAATCATAAACATGATAAACATAAGAATTAAATGAGAAATCAACAAGGGAAGAAGAAAACCAGGAGCACGTGCTGCTGTTTTCCAGCAGCAACCACGCCATGTTTCCTACCATGGTGCGGGGTTGACGTGCTGGAGGTGGGAATTGCTCCCGACGGTGATGCTGGCTGGATGGAGTCACCTTGGAGGGTCAAAACAGACCGTCGAGGAGGCACGCAGGTCTGAAATCCGAGGGGAGAACAGGTCGGTGTTGCCATGGGTGGTGTTGCTGGCTAGACGTGGATCCGCCATGGAAAGTGCAGACTGGTTGTCACCTGGGGTGGTGCTGGTCATCACCTTGATGGGGCAGGACATTGTCGCCATGGCTGCTGGTCAGCCACCATTAATGGTGAAATTATGGTCCCCAGATAGGGTGTAGTCCGAGTTTCATGATATAGCAGCGGATAGAGATTGGATCTTCGGGTTTTTTTCCAATAGGATCAGTGGGGTAGAAAGGAGGTGGGGTCTGAAATTGGGTGGAAGGAAAAGAAGACATGCTGGTCGGGTGCTGTTTATGTGGCCGACTAGAGTAGTCGTCATGGGTCTGGTCGGGTGCTATTTATGTGGCTAACTAGGGTAGACGCCATGGGTCATAGGCTGATTATGTGACCGACATGGAGTCACCATGGTCAGGTCGGGGTTGCTGATTAGGTGGCCGGAATGGGGTCGCCAAGGACTGGTTGAGGGTTGCCATGTGGTGGCCAAGTTGGAGACGCCATGGCAGCAAATGGAGGCCACCACGTTACTGGTTGGTCGCCATGCATGATGAAAATACCGGCTTTCACGGGTTGACTACAATAAAGCTGGTAGCTTTGGGGTCGTTAAATAAATTCTTAAAGTAGAATGGCAACCCGGTAAATATGGGCGAACTCGATGCGGTTGAGTTAGAATATAAGGTAAATACAAAAGAATTAAATATGAGACATGTTAATAATTAAATTATCAATTAGATAATGGGGATTTGAATGGGGATAAGTAAAAATTAATTATCATTAGAATTGCTGAAAATTTAATAAGAATTGAAGACTAACATGAACTAATTACATCATTTAAAATTGATAGTATATTAGTCAAGTAAGTTGCATGTAGGTTCATCTAAAAAAATTATACTAATGTATAATTTTATGCCACCATTCAGATTAAGGTTCACGGGTCACAGTCAGACGAAATCCAAGTCAGGTACGTATAATAGGTAGAACATCGTATTTTCCTTGTTGGTAGCCTTGGTTGGCCTAAGCCTAGATTCGACCACCATGCACCGAGTGCAACCGGGGTCAAAGAATTGACTCAGTTTGACACTAGATAGTATTATGTGCTAAAGTTTGTAATGCATTAACATTGTTTTGGAGTAGTGATAGCTGCCCCATAAAAAGGCTACGGCCGGGGTGAGCAAGGCACAACGATTCCTCCATCACACTGGAGTGCAGTGATAGCCTCCCCATAAAAAGGCTACTGTCGGGGGTGTGTGAGCCACTGACACTAGAGTTGGCAGTGAGAGCTTCCCCACAAATGGGGCTTAGCAATCACCTGAGTGCAGTGATAGCCTCCCCATAAAAGCTACGGTCGGGGTATGCAAGGCACTAGCACTGGAGTGCAGTGATAGCCTCCCCATAAAAAGCTACGGCTAGGGTGTGCGAGGCATTGGCACTAGAGTTGGCAGTGAGATCTTCCCACAAACGGGGCATAGCAATCACTTGAGTGCAGTGATAGACTCCCCATGAAAAGGCTACGGCCGGGGTGTGCAAGGCACTGGCATTGGAGTGCAGTGATAGCCTCCCCATAAAAAGGCTACGGCTGGGGTGTGTGAGGCACTGGCACTAGAATTGGTAGTGAGAGCTTCCCCACAAACGAGATGTAGCAATCACCTGAGTGCAGTGATAGCTTCCCCACAAAAAGGCTACGGCCGGGGTGTGCGAGGCACTGGCACTAGAGACGGTAGTGGTAGCCTCCCCACAAAAGGGCTACGGCCGGGGTGTACGGATCACAGCGGATACCTCGTCCGCATTGTTTTGGAGTATAACGGAATCGCTCCACCGCATATTAAAATAAACGTAAGGAAAGAGGGGAATGTACTTGATCTGTTTTATCCATTATACTACTTAGTGTTGTAATCACTAACGCGGAATTTCCTCCGCAGGTGTGCGGATACGAAATTAGGTGATTGACAACCAGGGATGGAGCAAAATAAATATGAGGACTCCTTTTTTTATTTATTTGAGAAATAATTGTGGCTACTAGGAAACGGTCTAAAACTTTGGGATCTTTAAATATGTTTTTGTTAAAAAAAATGTTATACATATTTGCTTAATGTTGAGTGACACCTAGCCAGCTAGGCCCACAATGTTGTGACAAATGGTGGGTCGTTACAGGTGGTATCAGATCCAAGTTTCCCAAAAGCTCACATCTTTTGACTCAAGTACCTTGTTGAAGAGTCCAATATTTATCTTTCTCCAATGGGGTATGTCATTAGGGAATTAGTGGACTCACTAACAAACTGAATTAATCATTGAAAAAATTTAATGAACCATAACGGAAGAAATTTTAGATGGCAGGCACCCGAAGGAAGTCGAGCCAAGCTGCGCAGTCGGACACGAACGTGGAGAGTGTGTTAGGCCAAATTTTGACAGCCATATAGGGACTTGCGCAGGCTACAGATAATACCAGTTCTGTGATTTAGAACATAGCGCAGTGATTACCGGGATTGGTAACAGGGAATGGAGCTCCAAATTTGGCTGCGGGTCCTAGTAGTGTCCCAATTGGGGATCTGGGGAGCGCCCATGAGCGGGTAGGGATATCTGACCCGGGTGAGCGAGGGAAACTTCCAAGCCCAGTGCCACCGGTAGTCTGACAAGTGGTACTGCCAGTTGGGGATGACAGTGATCGATACACTGTAGAGAAATTCTGGAGGAACGGAGCTGAGGTATTCATTGGTGGGACTGATCCAACGAAGGCGGAGAGCTGGTTGGACATTACTGAGAAACCATTTAGAGCTCTCTCTGTGCCTCATCGCCATCAAGTGAGGTTGGCGACATGCATGCTTCAAGAGGAAGCATCCTATTGGTGGAAATCCATGGAGAAGACTGCATTCCATCAACGGGAGATTTCGTCCATTCCTTGGGCGGAATTTGTAACAGCTTTCAATGGACAATATTTTCCTGAGTCTGTTGTCTAGAAGAAAGCACTGGAATTTTCCACTCTAACTCAGAGGGATGATTCAGTCCGAGAGTAAGAAAAAATTTCTTGCAAATGGAGAGATTTGCACCTGGGAGTCTGCCAACTACCCGGGCCAGAGCAGACAATTTTTCTGGGGGTTGAAGCCAGAATTGAGAAGTAGGGTTGCTACGGCGCCAAGAGGCACTATAACTGAAGTGATTGAGGTAGCCACTACTCATGAGTTGGTGTACGACTATGTCCGTGCACAGAAACAGGGGAAGGCTACTATGCAACATAAGAATGCCAACCAGGGTAGTAGCAAAAACCGGTCTGCAGAACATCAGCAGCAGAACTATCAACGAAATGTCGATGGGAACTGCAAAAGGAAGTTTCAGGAGATTCCGTATTGACTATGTAAAAATTGCAACAAGATGCATTCAGGGCCATGTAGTGAGCCCCATCGGTGCTATAACTGCGGAAGGACGGGACACCTACAAAACGAGTGTCGTCAGCCCTTGAAGCAACAATAGGAGCAACCTTAAAAGGAGAAGACACCAGTTCCTAATTGCTACCCAGCACCTGCAAAATAGGTGGACAAAGGGAAGGCGAAACTTTTTGCAGTCGAAATCGAGGACGCTGAGAACGAGGACCACACAGTTCGAGGTAAAATTCTGATTCAAAATGTTAGTGTGGATGTTTTATTTGACTCGGGGTGTACATATTTGTTCCTATCATCCCGATTAGTTAAGAGTTTAGGACTCCAAACGTCTACATTACCCAAGACTTATAAGGTCACTACTGCAACGGGAGACGGGGAAGTCACAATGTTAGGAGTGACTAACCAATCCTTGGATATACAAGGGAAACCCTATGTATGGAATTTCATTGTCTATGGGATAATAGGCTTTGATGTACTGTTGGGAATGGACTGGTTGTCTGCACACCAGGCTTTTCTCGACTGTAAAGGGAGGAGAGTGTTGACGAAACCTTGTAATTGTGGGATGGGGGTCATTTTCTAAGGGTCATGGAATGATCCATCCTCTTGTATTGTGTCAGTTAGTGAGGCAACTGAATGGTTTGGTGAGGGTTGTAAAGCCTTTTCGGCAACTCTAGAGGAGTCTGAGTCCAAACCCAAAGAGTTGTCCATGATTCCGGTGGTAGCAGAATTTTCGGACGTATTTCCAAGTGAACTTCCAGGGTTACCTCCTAAGCGGGCAGTGGAGTTTGTCATTGACCTAGCACCTGGAGTATCACCAATTTCTAAAGCACCATACCGCATGGCTCCAGCGGAACTCAAGGAGTTAAAGAGTCAATTAGAAGAGCTGTTGCAGGCAAGCTTCATCCGACCAAGTACTTCACCCTGGGGAGCCCCTGTTCTTTTCATAAAGAAGAAGGATGGCTCACTTCGATTGTGTATTGACTATCGCCAGCTCAATCAAGTGACAGTCAAGAATCTGTACCCCTTACCGAGGACTGATGATTTATTTGATCAGTTGAAAACAGCCGGAATATTCTAAAAAATAGACTTGTGGTCCGGATATCATCAACTACAGGTGAAGGAATCTGACATATAGAAAACGGCTTTCCGAACTCAATATGGACATTATGAGTTTCTGGTTATTCCTTTTGGTTTGACAAATGCACCAGCGGCCTTTATGTCACTTATGAACACGGTGTTCCACGAATACTTGGATAAGTTTATTATTGTGTTTGTGGATGACATTTTAGTCTATTCAAATAATGAGGAAGACCATGGGAAACACTTGTCCATTGCTCTTCAAGTCTTGAGGGAGAATCAATTGTTCGCCAAGTTATCAAAGTGTGACTTCTGGCTGAAGAGGTGAATTTCCTTGGACATGTTGTCTCAAAGGCAGAGGTCGTAGTGGATTCATCAAAAGTGAGAGCAGTTACTGATTGGCCACAACCCAAGTTAGTCACAGGCATGCGAAGTTTCCTTGGACTAGCAGGTTACTATCGGAAGTTCATTAAAGATTTCTCCTTGGTGGCATCGCCAATGACTAAGCTTACACGCAAGGGGGTCAAGTTCGAATGGAGTAACAAGTGTGAGGAGAGTTTCCAATCTTTGAAGAAGAGTTTAACTACTACACCAGTTTTGACTATACCAAATGGCAATGAAGGATTCGTGGTCTTCAGTGATGCATCTCTAGTGGGGTTAGGATGTGTCCTTATGCAAGATGGTATGGTGCTGGCATATGCCTCTCGCCAATTGAAGATTCACGAGCAAAATTATGCAACCCATGACTTGGAACTAGCAGTAGTTGTGTTTGCTCTGAAAATTTAGAGACACTATTTGTACGGAGCTCAGTTCGAGGTTTTCACCGACCACCAAAGTTTGAAGTATATCTTCACCCAGAATGACTTTAACCTTCGACAGAGGTGGTGGATAGAATACTTGAAGGACTATGATTTCCAAATTTTATACCATTCGGGAAAAGTGAACATTGTAGCTGACGCGTTGAGTCGGAAGGGCAAGGTGGACAAGGGTCAACAGGTGGACCGAGTTAAGTTAACACAAATGGAAGATGAGAAGCTGAATGAAATGTTGGACAAAACTCCCGACATTTATAGCAGATTCCAGACAGTGTAATCAGATTTAGAGGGAGGTTGTGTGTACCCAACAATGATACATTAAAGCGAGCTATCCTGGAGGAAGCTCATCGTTCAAGGTTCTCAATACACCTTGGTGTTACAAAGATGTACCAGGACTTAAAACAAACCTACTGGTGGATTGGGATGAAGAGGGATGTGGTGGATTTTGTTTCCAAGTGTCAGATGTGCCAATTGATCAAAGCCCAACATCAACTACCCGGTGGATTATTACAACCTTTAGAGATACCTACTTGGAAATGGGAGCGTGTCACATGTGATTTTATTACTAAACTCCCAAGGACTTTGAAGAGACATGACTCTATATGGGTAGTTGTGGACCATTTGACTAAGGCAGCTCACTTTATCCCCACAAAATCAACAAGGACGGCGGAATACTTAGTAGAACTGTACATAAATAACATTGTCAGGTTGCATGGAATTCTAAAGGAGATAGTCTCTGACTGAGATCCCTTATTCACGTCACATTTTTTGGAAGTTTTCCAAAAAGCTATGGGGACCCAAATCAAGTTAAGTACAGCATATCACCTCCAAACTAATGGTTAGAGTGAGAGGACCAATCAAACCTTGGAGGATTTGTTGAGAGCTTGCATCCTCGACTGGGGAGGAGATTGGGAATTTACTAAAAGCACGTGCACAACACTTGGAGGAGGGATCATATTGGAATGTGACTTCACCACCCAACAAATGCACACTTGCAAGAGAAAGTCAGGCTGCCGCCTCCAACAACCTAGGATGGACTACTATTGGACAAGTATTAATGAAGAACAATTCAGTCCACTGTCGGCCAGTAACTCCCTGCACATTCCCACACATGTTATTGACCAAGGAGACAGGTCAGCCAACTTTACATTTGGAAACTATCTTCGAGCCATTAGATGGCCACCTTGCTGAGCAAGAAAGAACCATACCCCTGCGATGAGATTGCAAAGACCCAGAAAAATGATAATAATAATAATAATAATATTGACGTAAGACGCAGTGGGATCAAACGTGGGAAAAAAATTCATTAGCTGGATAAGTATGAATTACCCGGTTAATTGAAAAGTAATTTTTAATTAGATAATTCTAGTTGAATCGGTCGAGTCGACTACATTATTTATCCAATTAACCATTTAAGTGAACCATACCATGTACCCATTTAACAGGTTAAGTGAAATGGTTAAGTGGACCATGTTGATTACCCAATTACCCGGTTAAAGGAATTACGGTGAAAGGGTGCTTCCACGTACCCTAGCCGTCATTTTATTCATTATAAAAGGAAAAGGGGGGACGTCATCTACATTTTTCCTCCTTAGACAGACACCGGATTTCCTCCTTCGCTCGGGTAATTTTCTTTCCTTTCTTTTTCTTTTGTTGCATGCATACACATGTTGCATAAATCATAAACATGATAAACATAAGAATTAAATGAGAAATAAACAAGGGAAGAAGAAAACCAGGAGGACGTCCTGCTGTTTTCCAGCAGCAACCACACCATGTTTCCTTCCATGGTGCGGGGTTGACGTGCTGGAGGTGGGAATTGCTCCCGACGGTGATGCTGGCCGGATGGAGTCACCTTGAGGGCCAAAACAGACCGTCGAGGAGGCACGCAGGTCTGAAATCCGAGGGGAGAACAGGTCGGTGTTGCCATGGGTGGTGTTGCTGGCCAGACGTGGATCCGCCATGGAAAGTGCAGACTGGTCGTCACCTGGGGTGGTGCTGGTCATCACCTTGATGGGGCAGGACATGGTCGCCATGGCTGCTGGTCGGCCACCATTAATGGTGAAATTAAGGTCCCCATATAGGGTGTAGTCCGAGTTTCATGAGATAGCAGCGGATAGAGATTGGATCTTTGGGGTTTTTTCCAATCGGATCAGTGGGGTAGATAGAAGATGGGGTCTGAAATTGGGTGGAAGGAAAAGAAGACATGCTGGTCGGGTGCTGTTTATGTGGCCGACTAGAGTAGTCGTCATGGGTCTGGTCGGGTGCTGTTTATGTGGCCGACTAGGGTAGACGCCATGGGTCATGGGCTGATTATGTGACCGACATGGAGTCACCATGGTCAAGTCGGGGTTGCTGATTGGGTGGCCGGAATGGGGTCGCCAAGGACTGGTTGAGGGTTGCCATGTGGTGGCCAAGTTGGAGACGCCATGGCAGCAAATGGAGGCCGCCACGTTACTGGTTGGTCGCCATGCATGATGAAAATACCGGCTTTCACAGGTTGACTACAATAAAGCTGGGAGCTTTGGGGTCGTTAAATGAATTGTTAAAGTAGAATGACAACCAGGTAAATATGGGAGAACTCGATGCGGTTGAGTTAGAATATAAGGTAAATACAAAAGAATTAAGTATGGGACATGTTAATAATTAAATTATCAATTAGATAATGGGGATTTGGATGGGGATAATTAATAATTAATTATCATTAGAATTGCTGAAAATTTAATAAGAAATGAAGACTAACATGAACTAATTACATCATTTAAAATTGATAGTATATTAGTCATGTAAGTTGCATGTAGGTTCATGCAAAATAAAATTATACTAATGTATAATTTTATGCCCTCATTCAGATTAGGGTTCACGGGTCACAGTTAGATGAAATCACAAGTCAGGTACGTATAATAGGTAGAACATCGTATTTTCCTTGTTGGTAGCCTTGGTCGGCCTGAGCCCAGATTCGACCACCATGCACCGAGTGCAACCGGGGTCAAAGAATTGACTTAGTCCGACACTGGGTCGTATTATGTACGTAAAGTTTGTAATGCATTAACATTGTTTTGGAGTAGTGATAGCCGCCCCATAAAAAGTCTACGGCCGGGGTGAGCTAGGCACAGCGATTCCTCCATCGCACTGGAGTGCAGTGATAGCCTCCCCATAAAAGGCTACTGTCGGGGTGTGTGAGGCACTGGCACTAGAGTTGGCAGTGAGAGCTTCAAACGGCTTAGCAATCACCTGCAGTGATAGCCTCCCATAAAAGCTACTGGGTTGCAAGTGCACTGGAGTGCAGTGATAGCCTCCCCATAAAAGGCTACGGCTAGGTGTGCGAGGCACTGGCACTAGAGTTGGCAGTGAGAGCTTCCCCACAAACGGGGCATAGCAATCACTTGAGTGCAGTGATAGCCTCCCCATGAAAAGGCTACGGCCGGGGTGTGCAAGGCACTGGCACTGGAGTGCAGTGATAGCCTCCCCATAAAAAGGCTACGGCCGGGGTGTGCGAGGCACTGGCACTAGAATTGGTAGTGAGAGCTTCCCCACAAACCAGACGTAGCAATCACCTGAGTGCAGTGATAGCTTCCCCACAAAAAGGCTACGGCCGGGGTGTGCGAGGCACTGGCACTGGAGACGGTAGTGGTAGCCTCCCCACAAAAGGGCTACGGCCGGGGTGTGCAGATCACAGCGGATACCTCCTCCGCATTGTTTTGGAGTATAGCGGAATCGCTCCACCGCATATTAAAATAAACATAAGGAAATAGTGGAATGTACTTGATTTGTTTTATCTATTATACTACTTAGTGTTGTAATCACTAACGCGGAATTGCCTCCGCAGGTGTGCAGATACGAAATTAGGTGATTGACAACCAGGGCATGGAGCAAAATAAATATGAGGACTCCTTTTTTATTTATTTGAGAAATAAGTGTGGCTACTGGGAAACGGTCTAAGACTGTGGGATCTTTATATATGTTTTTGTTAAAAAAATGTTAGACATATTTGCTTAATTGTGAGTAACACCTGGCCAGCTAGGCCCACAATGTTGTGACAAATGGCAGGTCGTTACATGATATTAGTTGAAGATAGCTCTCCAAGTATATTAATTGCGGTGAACAGACAAGGAAGCTACCTTCACCAAATCCACGCACAAGCAATTTTGAGTTTTTTACTATAACCTCAAGACTCCCACATCACACCACCCGTGGAGTGATGATTGGGTCTATGTGCACTGCACTAACTTGAGTTTAAGAAGCTTCGAGGAAGTTACATGGAAGTTGCTAAAACATTTCCAAAAAGACCTCCTACCTCAACTCATTATAAATACCCTCTACTCACTCATTGTGAGGGGGACTTTACTCTTTTCTATTATAACTCATTCTTCTTCTTTTTGTATCTTCAATTCATTAGTGACTCACACTGCTAATCAGAAGGGAGAGCTTGAAGGTTGAAGAGAAGAAGCTGTGGAATCCAAGTTACAAGGAAGAGAACGCTGCTAAAGAGAAGTACATGCTAGAGCTTCATTATTACAGATTTGCATGAATCCTTCCTTTCTCTTTTTGTTGTGTTCGATGCATGCACTTGCGCTTAGTATTAAGTACACAACAAGTTTTTGGCATCGTTGTCAGGTATTTATTGGTTTTACACTTTTGTTGACAACCACATTTCTTAGTTTTTGCTAAGATTCTTTTGCTCCTTACAGGTATAATATGTAAAAGACCCAAGCAGAATGATTGTTGCCTTTTCACCTCTAGATAGAAAGGACATGTCTAAGGAATAGAAGAGAATACAGGCAAGCCATGGCTTAGAATTACAACCAGCAAAATTTTGGAAATCAGAACATTAGGGAACAAGCCCTTGGTTCCCAGAACATGGTGGAAGAAAACCATACATAAGAAGCCTTTGTAAATTAAAATATGGACAACCAAGTGAGTCAAGCACCTCAAAACCAGTGGGAGGACAACAATAGAAGGTTATTGGCAAAACTTACTCTGCCAAAGCTAGAGGATTTCAACCTTAGCATTGTGAAACCATAGATATTGGCAAACAACTTTGAGCCGAAACTAGTGATGTCCCAAATGTTGCATTCAGTCAGATAGTTCAGTGGACTGCCCAATGAAGATCCCCACTTACACTTATTGAACTTTGTGGCAATTTGTGATTCATTCAAGAAGTATCAAGTCTCTGAAGATGCAATCAAACTAAGTCTATTTCCATTTTCTTTAAATATGGTAGCCATGTGGTGGTTTAATTCCCTAACACCAAACACAAACACTATTTTGGAGGAGATGACAAAGAAATTTATTTTCAAGTATTTTCCACCCTTCAGGATAGTGCAATTTAAGAATAAGTTACTTCATTTTTTCAAATGGATAACGAACTTTTCTATGATACATGAGAGAAATTCAATGACTTATTGAGGAAGTGTCCCTATTATGGAATTCAACCTTAGATACAGATTTAGAGTTTCTACAATAGACTGATGAGTCAAACTAAGTCAATATTGGATGCTACTGCAAGAGGGTTGCCCGCAAATCAGTCTTTGCTTTGTTGTCGAAGGAGTGGGTTCGGTGGGACCAAAGGCGCCCTTGCCACGTAAAAAAATTGGGCAAACTAGAAAATAAAATACCACGAGCAAGGAATAAACACCCAAGATTTTAACGAGGTTCCTTAGGGTTCAATTAGAATCCCTAAGTTAGTCCATCATGAGATTTGTACTCACACTCCACTATTTTTTTATTTTACACTTTATAAAAAATAGAGAATTTTGCCGCCTTTAAATAAATTTGCCTTTGATAGCTTCAACTCCAATGCCCTGGTTCATCCCCTTGTTTTCAAATCCTCAAAATAACCTCACACTGCGTTCAGAGCATCCAAAAATGGTGGCATACCAAGTTTTGCATCGATCCGATGTCTGGAAAGCCTTTAAATTATTTTCGGAATGATAATAGACTGACACATACCGTTTCGGGTTGGTTCAAACTCGAAAATACTGACTAGACCGATTGGCGTACATAGGCTCACTTTCCTCTCTGTGTACGCTCGGTCTACAGGCAACTCCAATCCCAGTCTGGGGCAGGTCATGGACCTGGAGGAAACCTAACCAATTCATGGTCTACTTTTCATGGACATGGACATGAACAGAAAGCTGACATGACAGCTGTAAACAGACCCAACGGACCTGGTTACACGGGCGGCTGGTTTGGCGGCTCCGGCAATGGCTTTTCAGTGGTGGTGATCGGCGGAGATTGCCTAGATTGTAGATCTATGAGTAGTGAGATGTTTGGAGGTTGTCCAACGATCTGTGGCGCCATTGGCGAGCAGTGGTGACGGTGGAAAGTTCCAGCGGAACTGGTTTTCAGGGCGAGCTTTGTCGCCATTTTTCGGCAAAGGTTGAGGCTTACCGCAGCCGTACTCGATAGAGAAAAGGGTGATTGATTAGAGGCAACGGCTTGTCCTTCGGTGGCAGTAATCAGTTGGACAATGGCTAGAAATATGTGGAACACTGCTCTTGCACTTTTCCGGTGACCGCTGGCTCTTTTGGCAGTGGATCTCGACTTGGGTTTGTTGAGGTGTTGAGGAGAGTCCAGTGGTAGTGTCGGTCTGGCCAGAGGCTGCCTAGTCTGGCCATACACAAGCCAACAAGTTGGCTGCTTGACGCTATCGTCAGCTGCTAGGCTGCTCCGGTGAGCCAATTCTCGAAGATTTTTCTGCAACAAAGGACTTTTCTGGTGGTAGCTCTCGGATGGGTTTTGTTCCCAGCTGTGAGGTTGATCCAGACGGAGGTTGTGGTCTGGCCAGAGATGGCTTGGATTGACCAGACGGAGGTTGGATAGAGTTATGCTTGATGGCACTTCACTACTCTAACCAACACCTTCTCAAAGCTTTTTGGCAATGACAGGTTTCTCTGCCTAGGTTGCGTCAAGGGCACTCCAAACTTTGATTTGGTGGGCTTGGGGGTGGTCGTCGAAGATGGATTTCAACTAAGAGGCTCCTCCCCTTTGTCCCATCTCTTCTTCCTTCTTGCTTCTTCTTCCTTTACTTCTTTTTTTTGCAGCAACGATGAACTTTCACTTCGGACTCCTCCGGTGAAGTTCTCGGTTGGGCGGTGTCGAGGAGCAATCCAAGGTCGGCAACATTGGGTTGGGTCGCCGGAGAAGGATCTCTAGCGAGGGGCTCCTCCCCTTCTCTCTCCTTGTTTGCTTCTTCCTCCTTGCTTATTTTCTTCATGTTCTCTTCTCTTAGCAGCAACGTGAACTTCCCTGTTCTTATATGCAAAAAAGAAAAACCACCTTTCAAGTAGATTTGTTGTGGCAAAATGGTGATGAACCACTTGACTCCAAGATAATCTTCACCAGTGAAGGTGATCACCAAGCTGCAACATTTAGGTGGATGACAATCTCTGCAACTTCTCAAAAGCTCTCCACAAGGTGGGTGATGAGCATGGAAGGTGGTCCTTCTTTCCATGGTGGGTAGCAACAATGGGTTGGGGGATTGGTGGAAAGGTTCTCCCAAGGGGCTCCTCTCCTTATCATCTTTTTTTGGCTGCTTCTTTTCTTCTTTAATTTTCTTTAAAGCAATGAGGCCCCCTTTCTTCATGTTAATGTGGTGCTTTTGTAGAACTCTCATCACATGTACAGTTCTTGATTATAGCTATTAAATCCTCACCTGCCCAACCATTTTTTATTCCTCATTTCAAGTCCCCAAAATCTACACCAGCCCTTCTTATCCTCTCCTTCCTCTTATCTTCTTCCTTAGATTTTGGAATTACCGTAGACTACTTTTGATGATTAGCTGTGAAGGCATGGGCTCGACCAGGGGTTCGATTAGTTGGGTTCAATTACATGGTTTGGATGTACATTAGCCCCCTCGCTAATTTTTTGCAAGTTTGAAAGAAGAATTAGAGAAATACAATTTGCATTTTTTTCAACTTTTTTGTTCTCTTTTGTTTTGATTTGTTTGTTTTTTGCATATCAATATATTCTTCTCAAGTTGGGATGACCCCTCTTGGGTCATTGTGTGATAATTGACCATCATTTTGATCTAGAGGAGTGACTTCTTCGCTCGACAATCATGGTCTCTAAATCTAAACTTCTTTCCTTCTACTACATAGATTTAGGTGGCAATGGAAGAATGATAGATTTGTCTCTACTCTTATCTGTGGCTTCTTCTTCAAGGCATCAAGCTTATTTGGCGATATGATCGCATGATGTCTTCTTTTCCTTCTATTGTATTGAGGTGACCTTATTCTTTTTCGATGCCTCCTACTATTTGCTAAACTTTTTGCAGCTTCTATTTTAGCACTTTTAGACGCAATGAATTTGATTGAAGCCCCCAACATCTTGTCCAATGTCGAGTTGGATGGCGATCTTGATGTTTTCAGCAAGCCAAATAGGTGAAGGCAAGCAGCTAATCCATGACATGTGTTGAACTCCTCTTGCTCTTACATTTACTAAGTCTTCATCGTTGGCGATTGTGAAAAGGTACTTCATGCTTTCACCTTGTAGCTGACACTTGATCATAAAAGGGCTACTGGTAGAAAATTTACGCCTAATTCGGGTGACAAGATCTACATTAGAACTATCATGATTAATTCCAACAAGTCTTGTTTCTCCTCGAATGTAACATCGCTTCCTTCCTTTGATTACTATCTTTCCGCCAAAGCTGCACATCATGCAAAGTCTTGTTTTTCAATGTTGCTTTGAATTCTTTGACTTGACTTCCTCTTGAGTTGAAGCTGTTTGGACAACAAAATAGGCTTCCATCTTTTCTTCATCAAACTTCTTTCCTTCGCAAAGTCTTTCTCTTTGATCAGTTTGAACTTCAAACTTTTGAAATGGTAGAGTTGTAGAACATACTTTCTTCACTCTTCCGGTGGAAGCAGGTGACACTTCCATGTCTTTGGCCTTAACCATCAGGACATCCACTTCCTCTCCTTGTTATGAGACTTCATCGGCAAAGATAAAGGGTTCACTGTCATCATATTGGCACTTGGAACTTTATACTTGATCTCACCTTTGTCAGGCAACTCTTGGATTTTTTCCATCAAGTTTCGACATCTCAATGTAGGATGACCTAACCTCTAGTGAAATCGACAAAAATTTCCTTCTTCTCATCTTCTGGTTTTGGTAAATTTTTCCAAGTCCATGGCATGATCTTTCTTTTACTCTTCGACATGTCAAACCATCTCTCAGTATCTTTAGTGTTGAAGATGTAATCTTCTATGTTTCTCCATTCATACTGTTGTCATGGCTCTTAGGGTGCATCTCATGGATTTTCACTTTCATTCTTCATCATCACTTACCGCTCATGATCCATGTGACTAAGCTCGGTGACTACATTGCATGTGCTTCCTTCATTCTTTGTTGAAGCCAAAATTCTATTGTGTTTCTCATATATCAACACTCTTCTAAAGAGTTTTCCAAATGTATTGCATTGTGCACCACTTAGGAACATGTAGTTGATCCAACATTCATTGGGTAAATCTGTACATGCTCTTTGATGTTTGGAGTCTCCTTCTTTTGAGATGGCAGACTTCTAAATCTTTTCACATATATAGCAGATTCTTCACCTAGCTCTCTCTAACATTGCCTTAAATGCTCAATCTTTATCAAGATCTCCATTGACTGAAAGTGGACTGTGAATCACGTGATGAGTTCTTCCCATGAGCTGATCAATCTGGGCGGACAGTTATTGAACCATCGTAGTGCACTGCCTCTAAAAGATGCTGGAAATTATTATATATTTAGCTTTCCATTTGTCGAGATTGCTCCGCAGTCAATCTCAAAGATTGTGATGTGATGTTTAGGGTTTCCATCTCCATCAAACTTTGTGAAGGTAGGATGCTTATGCTTCTCAGAAAAGCTTTTGTGTAGGCTTCGTCAACTAATCGTCGGAGATGCTTGGTTGCTTCACTCAATTCTTTATCTTTCTTCATGATCAGAGCAGTGATAAGTGCAGCTTGTGTATCCATTTTTGCCTTCAACTCTTCATAACAAAGGTTTTACATTTGCGCTACTGACATGGTTAGCAATTGGGCTTGTGGCTAACTTGCCGGCAAAATTGTAACAAGAACTGACATTTGACTTATTGGCATTACTGGTGGAACTGCTTGGATGGGCATTGTAGTGGTGATTTGACAGTTGGAACATCATGGAAATTGGCTGATGGGAGCATGCAGGGTCATACCACTGGTACAAGTATGGCTGCTGGTAGTACGGTGGCTGTGGAAAGCATGCAGAATGAGGAAACGAACAAGGCTCTCTCCTACTTGATTGTGACACTTGGAAGTGTGGTGCCCAAATCTGTTTAGGTGATGAAGTTGATATTGTAGATGCTTGGTTAGTGGGCTTAGTGCTTGAAATCAAAGACAAATTGTTGATTTTGTAAGGGATGTTGGCTTGATCCGTCAATATTGCGGTAGTTGATTTTGTAGCCAGAGTTGAGGTTGATACAATTGTATTTATAGAGGTTGAAGGCATCTATTTGGCTTCCAAGGGTGTGTCCATTGTTGGACATTGTGTGGGATGGTCATCTACTCATTTCGACATGCTCTTGGTTGCAAGACTAGCCTGTTGCATCTGGGCGAGCACTTGTTGCATCATATCCCCAATTTGCTGCATCTGCTTTTCACTTTGATAGAATCTCTCTTCAATTTCTTTATTCAATACTTGTACTCCACTTACCTGATTTGTGTCAAAAGCACTTGTCTAGCTTCTGACAGTTGGTTCATTTCATCATTGCTTCTTAGACTTTGGTTGTCTTATTCTCATATCATCATTCTTCCGCTTGGAGTAATTCCTCTTTCATTTCTTTGATTCAACATGCTTCAAGATGTTTGATTCTTTCGCACACATTTCTGACAATGTGTTGGCCTTCTTTACTTCAAACTACCTTTGCCTTCCTTAAGTGTATGTGGATGGATCATCTTTATTAACACTCTTTTCTTGCTCCATATTTATTATCTCTAGCGCCAGTCTTCTTTCTCACACAAACTTCTTCAAACAACACTGTTACCTTTTAACTAGTTCCTAGTGGACTTGTAAAAATATGTTCGGGCACGAGGTTGTCGCCCTCGCAAATAAATCTTTGCTTCATTGTAGGAGTGGGTTTGGTGGGACCAAAGGCGCCCTTACCATACAAAATAATCGGGCGAGCTAGAAAATAAAATACCACGAGCTAGGAATAAACACCCAAGATTTTTACGTGATTCCTTAGGGTTTAATTAGGATCCCTAAGTCAATCCATGGTGAGATTGGTAGTCACAATCCACTATTTTTTCTTTGATTTTATACTTTACATGAAATAGTGAATTTTACCGCCTTCGAATAAATTTGCCTTTGATAGCTTCAAAACCAATGCCTTGGTTCATCCCTTCTGGTCTTCAAATCCTTAAAATAACCTTACCACTACGTCCAAAGCGTCCAAAAATGGTGGGATACCAAGGTTTGCTTTGAACTGATGTCTAAAAAGCCTTCAAATTATTTTTGGAATGATAATAGATTAAAAAATGCTAGACCAGACCAATTGGCGTACACATAGGCTTGCTTTCCTCTCTGCATGCGCCGGTCTGTGGTTGGTGCACTATGTGCCAACTCCAATCTGGGTCTTGGGCGGGTCACGGACCTGGCGCAGACCTGACCAGTTCGTGGTCTACTCTTCACAATTGCAAACACGAATATAAAGCAGATATGACGGCTGCAAATGGACTCGATAGACCCAGTTACATAGGTGGTGCAATGCCGGTTTGGTGGCTTCCGCAACAGCTTTTCTGGTGGCAATGATTGGCAGAGATCGCCAAGATTGGTAGATCTACAACTGGTGAGACACTTGGAGGTGGTCCGATGGTCTATGGCTGTGCTGGTGAGCGGCAGTGATGGTGGAAAATTCTAGAGGAACTGGTTTTTAGCCGAGCTTTGTTGCCATTTTCTGGCAAAGGTGGTGGCTTATTATGGCCATATGCGATTTGAGTTTGTACCCAGAGACAAGGGCGATCGATTGGAGGTTGCAGCTTGTCCTTCGGCGGCGGTGATTGGTCGAACGAAGGCTGGAAAGCTGCGAGATGCTGCAGTTGTACTTTTGCAGTGGTCCTCTATAGAGCGGTTTTCCAGCAACTGCTGGCTCTTCCCATTGCAGATCTCGACTCGGGTTTCTTGAAGGTGTTGAGGAGAGTTAAGTGGTTGTTGTGTTGGTCTGGCCAGAGGCTGCCTAGGATGGCCATACGTAAAACTGACAAGGTGGCTGCTTGATGCATTGTTTGCTCCTACACTACTCCGGCGAGCCAATTCTCAAAGATTTTTCTGTGACAGAGGTCTTCTCCGGTGATAGCTCTCTTATGGGTTTTGTTCCCGGCTATGAGGAGTATCTAGTGAGTGTTATGGTCCTGCTAGAGATGGGTTGGATCAACTAGACAGAGGCTAGAAAGAGGGCTGCTTAATGGCATTTCACTACTTTGGCCAACACTTTCTCTAAGTTTTTCTGGCAATAAAAGGCTTTTCCTATAGGATTTTCCAAGAGGGTTGCATTAAGGGCACTCCAAACTCTGATCTGGTGGGCTTGGGGATCACCGGAGATGGATATCCGGCAAGGGGCTCCTTCCCTTTCTTGCTTCTGTTCTTCCTTCTCTTCTTTTTTTCTTTGCGCCAATGACATTCCTTCAATTCGGACTCCTCCTGTGAAGTTCTCAGCTAGGCGGTGTCAAGGAGCACTCCATGGTCGGCAACAATGGGTTGACAGATCACTGGAGGTGGATCTCTGGCAGGGGCTCCTGCCCATCTCTCTCCTTGCATGCTTCTTCCTCCCTACTTCTTTTTCTTACTTTCTTCTTCTCTTTGCTACAATGTCAAACTCCCTTGTTCTTATCTGCAAAAAGAAAAACCCCTATCGAGTAGATTTGATGCCATAAAATGGTGATGAACAACTTCAATCTAAGATAATCTCCAACAGTGATGATGGTGATCAGTAAGCTGCAGAACGTGGGTGGACGACAGTCTCTGCAACTCCTCAAAAGCTCTCCACAAGGTGGACAACGACCAGGGAAGGTGGCTTGGTGGGTAGCAACAATGGGTTTGGGGTTTGGGGGTTTCTGGAAATGTTCTCCACCGAGGGGCTCCTCCCCTTATCCTCTCTTCTACAATGCTTCATTTCTTCATTAATTTTCTTCAAAGCAATGAGCCCCCCTTTCTTCACGTTATTATGGTGCTTTTATAGAACTCTTATCACATGTACAGTTCCTAATTATAGCTATTAAATCCTCACCTGCCAACAATTTTTTTCTCCATTTCAAATCCCCAAAATCCACACTAGCCATTGAATCCTCACCTGCCCAATCATATTTCATTCATCATTTCAAGTCCCCTAAATCCTCATGAGCCCTTATTATCCTCTCCTTCGTTTTATCTTCTTCCTTGGATTTTGGACATACCATGGACTATTTCTAATGATTAGCTATGAAGGCATAGGCTCAATCGAGGGATTCGATCACATGGTTTGGAGAGACAAGGGTCCATCGTGACAAAGACCTATGATAAAGTTTATGAGCTAATGGAGAAACTATCATCCAATCACCTTGACAGCAAATGTCGGCATTAAGCAAAAGCAAAATCTAGAATGCATGACTTAAGCCAACACACAAGTAGCCCAAGTTCTGTTATGTGATTTATCTTAAAATAATCATTCTTGGGAGTAATGTCCCTTGCAAACAGATACAACTAATTTCAAAGGCAATTACTACCGGAATCAAAGCAACTCCCACTCCAATGTTTATATCATAGGTTGGAGGAACAATCCAAACTTTGGGTGGGAAGAAAACTAAGGTGGTGGACAAAAACCTCAAACTCAAGCCCCAACAGCACTAGGATTTCAAGCTCAAGAAGAGATTAGGTACAACAACCTGCTGAGAAGATCCTATCAATGGAAGAAATACTCATGAAGTTAATGCAAACTCAGCAACAATAGATGCCGACTCAGAAAGCTTCTATTAAAAATTTGGAAAACCAGCTTGGACATTTGGCAAGCGCATTGAACAACCACCCACTTGGTTGACTCCCTAGTGATACACAAGTGCCCAAAATGGAAGAAAGTAAAGAATGCAAGACAATAAAGTTAAGAAGTGAGAAGGGACTACCTGATCCCTACAAGAACCAAGAACCTGAAATATTTTAGGAGAAATGAAGCTCAGGCTTGGAAAAAAAAACGAAGATGGATGTGTAGAGGTGTAAAAACCAATTCCTCAACTTGAACCAACAAAATATGTTCTAAAAATCCCCTATCCAAAGAGGTAAAAAGCAAGATGAACAAGAAACTCGAGGATTTTTAGAATATTTTCAAAATGTTGAAAGTCAACATTTCATTTGCTGAAGCACTTGAGTAAATGCCCAGTTATGCCAAGTTTTTGAAGCAATTTGTTTCCAAGAAGTGGAAGTAAATATTTTTTGAAACAATAGCCCTGAATGAGGAGTGAAATGCAATACTACAGAGGGAAGTTACCACCAAAGTTGTAAGACCTAGAGAGATTCATCATTCCTTCCTCCACTAGGGTTAAATTCTCATGTAAAGCCCTTCGTGATTTTGGTGCCGACATCAATTTGATGTAACTATCTATCTACAAATTATTGGGGTTAGTAGCTATAAAGCCCACGACATCGAAGTTATAGTTTGCAGATAGACCTTATATCTTTCCCTGAGGGAGAAATTGAAAACATTTCAGTGAAAGTTGATTAATTCATCTTCCGAGCAGAACTTTGTGATATTAAACATGGAAGATAAGGATGTCTCATTTATCATATGACGACCATTTCTTGTTATAGGAGAATTGATCATGAGCAACAACAATGAACAAGTGGTGTTCCACATATTCAAGGCCATGTGAATACCTATAATTAAGTGGTGACTATTTTGTAGTCAGTATTATTTAGAGAATAGCCACAGAAATGTAGGAAGTAAGCTAACTCATAGACTCTTTGGAGCACATATTCACGTCGAAAGACAAAGGAGGAAGATGAAGAACTAGCCGAATTGATGGCTTCCTAAACAACCAGCCAAGTAGCAGTGAAGATCGTCAGCAAGTGGAACATTTTCCTACACAAAACTTGGAACACAAGTTAAACATTCCACCAATTGTCAAACCTCCGAAGCTGGAGTTAAAGCCTTTGCCCAAGCATATGAGATAAGCATTACTTGGAGAATCTAATACCTTTTGTGATTATTTCGGCAACATTAACATCTTTGCAGGAAAAAAATTGTTGAGAATCCTACGAGATTACAAGTTGTCCATTGGATGGACAATTGCTTATATTCAAAACATTGTCCCAAATATTTGCATGCACAAGATTCTGCTGGATGAAGCACACAAACCAACTATTGAACTGCAGAGACGCCTCAATCCTATAATGAAGGAGGTAGTAAATAAAGAAATACTCAAATGGTTGGATGATGGAATCAATTGCTAATAGTTCATTGGTTAGTCCTATCAAATGTAAGACAAATTAGCCAAGCAAGAATACTATTGCATCCTAGATGGATATTTTAGGTAAAATCAAATAGCAATCTACCTAGACGACTAGGAAAGATTACCAAAGATTACCAAAACTCTATCCTTACGCACCATGTTAGCCTACCAAAGAGGCTTTAACCACTACTAACCCAAGCCAATGGGTTCGATTTGTGGTTGAACCTTATTTGACCAAAAGGGAAAAATTAAAAAAAAATATAATATAATAAATAAAGCTTTTTTGAAACCGTCCATAATTACCACCGTACTGATACGCTAAAAGTAATAATTGATCATTTATGAGTTATTATTTCTTAAGAATTAATTTTAATTAAATAATATTTATAATTAATTCTAAGATTTATAAACTATAATGAAATAATATAGTTATTTTCAGGGTTTAAATTAGCGTTATATAACATGCTCATGGACTAGGACTTGACATATGTATTATGTTTTCTAATTTTTGACTTGCATGCGAGATGGATGAGATGCATGATGTCACCGAGGGGCCTGGGTTGGTACCCAACTATGGTGCTCGGTGATGGCTATCTTATGTACATGACATCATATAACTATCTCCATGTAGCGTATATTTTTCAGCAATATTCTGCCTGCTTTGAGTATATCCAAACCACACAGTGTGTCATGGATTATCAGCTAAGTCTCTAATGGCCATAGTACCCTCATGTTACCAAGAGATACTATCTGATCCAAGTGTGTGGATTATTAGCGATTATGGTTAGGCCCTATTGGCCACTTGCTTATAATTAGTGTGTTGTAAAAAAGTTACTATTTTATTTTAGTCTCTAGTGGATGACTATTTTATCTATTTTCTAGTGTTGAGATTTTCTTTATTAGTTATTTGGGACTCAGTGATACTCATTGCTGATGCATTTTCTTATATTATGTAGCTGAGAAGCCTGCGAGTTTGCCACTGTAGTTGGACGTATCACGAGAATTTCGGTAGATGATGGGCCGGTGTTTTGGTGTTGTTGGCTTTTGGCTGTTGGGTTGCATGTCCCTTGGGGACCGTGATATCTATTGGATATGTATTTGTCTTGTTTGTGTTGATGATTTGAGGCTATGGATTATGTGTTGTCATGATGTGGCCATGTGGCATTGAGACTTGTATTGTTACCTATGTTGGCTTGTGCCTCATGATATGATATGACATTATGACTGTTTATTAGCTTATTTGCACATAACTATATTTCTTTTATTTGGTAAATATAATACTCTGGGTAGGTCTAACTTATTTGTGCAAGTTACTCCAAGCCCCGGAGTGTTGAAACTGATGCTAAAATTAATATCCAGGTACACGAAACGAAGTTACTTGTATAGGTATAGAAAACCTATACAAGTAAAAATTCAAGTAAAACACTGAATATGAGTCAAGTAAACTACACTACCACTAAGAAGGAGCCACTGGCTGCAGTGTAAGCTTGTATAAACTTAGATCTTACTTAATGGGCACCAAAGTTGTAGTTCACACAAACCATCTGGCTTTGAAGTACTTACTACAAAAGTAGGATGCCCAGCCATGGTTTATTAGATGAGTATTGTTATTGCAAGAATTTGATCAAGAAATAAGAGACAAGAAAGGCTCTAAGATTGTAGTAGCTGACCACTTCAGTCCATTAAGAAAAGATTTGTCACTAAAACTAGGTGACGCATTATGGGCTTAAAGATCAACTTTCAAGACACTAATCGGGATGCTCCCCTAGAGACTAGTTTTTGGAAAGGCATGTCATTTACCCTTTGAGCTAGAGCATAAGGCATATGAGCTATTTAGAAATTGAACTTTGATGCTAAGGCATGTGGAGAAAGAAGTTTGTTCCAATTGAATGAAATGGATGAGATAAGATTTAATGCATATGTAAATGCCAAAATATATAAGGAAAGAACCAAGTTGTAGGCATGGCAAGTACATATTGGCAAGTCATTTTGAACTAGGACATCAAGTATTACTTTACAATTCTAGGCTAAGGCCTTCCCAGGGAAAACCCAATTCTAGATGGTATGGGCCTTTCATGGTGGTATATACATTCCAACATAGAGCTATTGAAATTAAGGATGAATGAATAGGTGATCAATTCAAGGTCAATGACTAATGATTCAAGCATTACCATGGAGGAGATGTAACCCATCTCACTTCATCCTTTTATTTAATTTCAGAATAAAAGGAGCCAAATCAAGCTAGTGATCGTAAACAAGGGCTTTCTAGAGGCAACCCATTATGAGTTATTGTTGTATGTTGTTTGTTATCTTTTTTTGGTCAATTTGTTTGAATGCTTTTCTTTTCAGATAATATAAAGCTGAATGAATGGTTGGGTAACTCAGAAAAAGAATGATTGAACAAACATAGGAACCAACCCAAAGATAGATCGAGGAAGGTCAGCACAAAAGGTAAAGTTTTTTCCCGTATTCCTCTTCTGGCTGGCCACTTGCTCAATCCTTTCAATCAAGAGCAATTTTGTGTTCCAACGAGTAGGCATGAGTTCTAATCAGTTCTTTTCATGCTCTATTTCCTGTTGTGGCACTCGGTTTGAGCTATTACATGGTTAATTACTCACAATTTTGAAGAAATCATAGTGACTAGGGTCAAACAAAATAGTTGTTTTGTGATGTTTCTATAAATCTCACATTTTTTATGGGTGAATATTTTGCGAAGAAATCTGCTATGCTTATATCTACTTAGATTACAGTAGAAGTCTTTGCCTATCAAAGTTATTACCAATGTTTAGGACTTCTGAATGGTACTGTAAATTTGTAAATACATAAGTAATGATAACTGATACAGATCATACTTTAATAAATAGAAGTTAGTCATGCTGTGTTTACTATTTTTTATGAATGCGACTAAGTGATGAAGCAGGAAGGAAAGAAAGAAACAATAGGCCACCAAATCAAGAGTTGTTCATGTTGTAGAGCCTGACAATCTTATACACATCAAATCACCAACACAATCAGGGGATTTATATTTTAATGACCTAGGCCAAAGTGCAATATAATGGGCTAAGTCATTTCATTAAAAGTGATTAACGAAGTTAAAGATCAATAGTCCATTCCCACTTATAAATAGAATCTTAGTACAATAGGTTTTAGATGTGGGACCAAGTTGGGAGATCTTACAATCCACCCACCTTAGAAAATTTCGTCTCCAAAATTCCTACACTTGGACCATTGCTGGCCCTAGCTTAGGACCTTCTTTCGCCTATGACCAATAGCCTAGCTAACATCCCTAGTTCAGCCCACCATCTAACATAAAACTAGGTTGCTCTGATATCATTTGTAACGACCTAGCCCAAAGTGGAATGTAATAGGCTAAGTCTTCTCTTTAAAAGTGGTTAACCAAGTTGAAGATCTATAGTCCATTCCCACTTATAAATAAGATCTCAACCTAATAGTTATTAGATGTTAGACTAAGTTGAGGGATCTCATAATCCACCGGCCTTATGAAACCAAAATTTCTACAGATGGCATGTTGCTAACCCTAGCCCACAACCTTCATTGGCCCATGACCGACAGCCTAGCCAACATCCCTAGTCCAGCCCACCATCTAACATGGACCAGGTTTCTCTGATCTCATTTGTGATGACCCGACTTAAAGTGCAATATGATGGGCTAAGTCATTTCTTTAAAAGTGGTTAACCATGTTAAAGATCAGTAGTCCATTCCCACTTATAAACATGATCTTAGCCCAGTAAGTATTAGATGTAGGACTAAGTTCTTGTTTATAAGTGGGAATGAATTATAGATCTTTAACTTGGTTAACCACTTTTTAAAAGAGGATATAGCCCATTACGTTGCACTTTGGGCTGGGTCATTACACATGATAAAACACAAATCCATCAAGAACAAGAACTAGGATTCACATATGAGGAAATGACCCAATAGAAGCAGGAGCAGAAAACTGCAAGTGTGGGGGATGAATTAGAAAGTCAAAAGGAAGGATCTCAACTACCGCTTTTAGCCAAGGAAAGAGATGCAAGGCAGCCAGCAAGCACATCCTTTTTCCTGAAAACACCAATAAAGCAAGGAACTAAAATTGCTGAAAAATAAAAACTTATGCCAGTATCCAATGTGCAGAAAGGAAAAGAAATGGTGAAGGTTGCAACTTCAAAGTAGGATACAAGGAAGCTAATGCCTAGGAAATCGACCAAGGCCACTCCATGCAATGTCACCATGGACACCATGAAATCAGCAGGATCAAGAAGTGAAATGGCCCAAGCTGAGCCCATGAAGATAACAGCAGGGGCATAAGCAAAGGAAGAATTGACCAAGAAACACAAGACACAATAGCGAGCTACCACAAAACAAGAGAAGGAAATAAAGAGCATGGACAATGCTGAATCAGCAAAGCAAAAGAGCCCAAGTGCAGGTAGAAAGAAAATGAGAAAGGCAGCTCAAAAGGGGCAAGAGAAATCTAAGGAGAAGTTTAATAGAAAAAGGGAAACTGAATTGGAAAAATTGGATGCAACAAACACTAAGGAAAAAAGAACAAAAAAGAGACTAATAGATGACAAACCCCTCGACTCCCACTAGAAAATTTAAATTGGCAAGGCCAGAGATGCAAGTAATAGAAAACGAAGCAGAAAGCAAGTCGAAAGAATTACTACCAAGGAGGAAGAGCCTGGAAAAGAAAAATAAGGTGCAACAATCTCCACCATCTGTGCATTATCCATTTCTTTTTGTCAAAGTAAAGAAACTGTTCAAAGAAAACATCCAAGGAAAACAAGCCATCAAGAAAATGGCCTTGGATTTGGATAGCACTAGCACAAACCCTGAAGTGAATGAAATCATCAACTGTCTAAGATGGAAAGAAATTGTTAAAAACCAAAAGAGGGGTGTTACAATTAGTAAAAGAAATCTATTCTAACTTGGATAAGAGTAAATGACAACATTTTTCTATGAAGCATTGGAGCATCGGAGCATGATGAGGATGACTACTTAGTTCTTGTATAGGAAGGATTAGACACAAATGAACTGATAAATAAATTGTGTAAGTCTGGCAAAGAAGTCAACTTGGCAACTTGGAAGAACAACTAGAACTTGAACTTCAATATCCGGGCACTCCAACTAAAATGGACACCTCTATTTAAGCTAATCTCCAGTGTTGATGAGGCAAAGAATGAAGAGAAAGTGAAGGCAAGGTTGGCTATTTCAGCAAAGATGTCACTAAAAGCACCACAGATTGGAGGACAAAGGCTCGATACTAAGATTTTGAAAGTGCCTAAGGAAATCATGATCATGTAGGAGAAGCTAATAACCTTCATGGAATAACAGCACCAGCGGAACACTTTCATGCAAGGAAAATGTGATGAGAACCAAGTTGACAACTTAGGTGTTCCCATTCTTAAGGATTTTGTGTGTGTTGCTGCTTTAGGGGTTGAACAAATGTCAACAAAGAAAAATAATGAAGAAAAGAAGGAAGCCAGGGCACGAGAAGTAGCACAAAAGAAACAAAAAAGAATGACATGGCTTCGAATGCAAAGAAACCACCACCAAACCCTAAGGAAACTGGAGAGGAATCAAAGGAGGAAATTGTTGCACATCTTGTAGGAGCTAATGCACTTATTGTGACCCCAAATTTTGTTCACCTCTGTTATGATCAAGTCAAGTTACATCTAAATTGATTAATTTGAAAGACTTGAACAAGAAATAGATAGAAGCAAACGTCTTGAATGAGTGGATGCATGCAACAACTTAATAAGAAGCTACGTGCAATGACACATTATATGAACACTCAACACACAACACACAACAATCCAAAATATAAATAGATACAATAAAGGTCTAAACACATCGAAATAACTGCTGAACTGGAATCTAACCGTCTCATTGAGAGAGTTGATTGCATGTATAATTTGTAGCTACAAAAGCTAGTGAACACACCTCAAACACAAATAAAAGCACAAAAGCAAAAGAACGGTGCACTAAGCACAAGTGTGTGTAGCAATTATTTGTCCTTTCACCAACACTAATAGAACACATAGGAACACAAAACAAATATATAATAGGGAAACTGTCAGCAATGAGTGTCGTTGGCCAAAAAAATAGCTAATTCAAACTGGCAAGTGGAAATTGACTTCACAAGGAAGGAAAATGAATATATAACTCCATGGGAACACTTAAAGGGAATCTATTGCGGAGCAATCTACTTGCAGATTAGATAGCATCCCAAACTAAACGGGTGTTGTGTCACTCTCAACAATAATTGGTCTCATTTTTGCAAAAAAATACATATCCTATGCTCTCTCTCTATACCACCATATAACTTCCGGCCCAAAGCACAAATGATTGAGTACTCTTAGGCAATTGCTTTTAGTACCCTTTGATACGACAATTCTAAACATGCATTCTACACAATAGTACACATCTACTCCACACCCCTCTGGGTGTTAGGAAGCTCAAGATGTAAAGATGTTAGGACCCCTTGGAAATAGAACAACCCTGTCACTAGTCCAGAGCCCGCAATGACTGGCATATGGGTTTGCTCACGGTATATGCATGGTCAAGTCCACCAACTCTCAACTCACTGAAAACTTGATAAAAACTACATATAGCACTATTAAGGTAATCATATATATAGCCCCGAAGAGGGATCTCATGGTCAAGGTTATTAATCAAATAAGTAAAATACATCTAAATGGCCCAAGGTAAGTGTGGTCTAATCAATTAGCAACTTAACATGTCCCATGATTCAAAAATTTAATCCACGATAAAGTTGAGAAGAGTCCTAATAGACTTGAGGTCCAAACTGCAAGCGTATCAACACATCTAGAGCGAGCTGGGACACTGAAACCTACATTGGAACCCACTACTTAACAAAAATCTGACAACTCTATTTGATGCATGGTCGTAGTGTGTGCTCACATCAACAATAAATTTCAAACAATCAACAATACCAAACAAATCAACAAACAAACACTTGACATGCAAATTGGGAGATGATAATGAAAAATAACTAATACTAAATAATAAATAAATAAATAAATAAACTCATGAATAAAGAGATAAAATAATAAATTATAAGAAAAGAAATAAGACAATAATCATAAATAATAATAATAACATAAATACACTATATAAGTATGCAACTAAACACGAGTAAATATTAACATATACATCACTAAGTAAATAAACAAACAAACAAATATGTAACTCAATAAATAAATCAACAAGTAATAGCAAATAATCACGAATAATAACAATACAAATAACAAACATTGAATATACAACTAAACACAAATAACTAACAACATTAACGAAAAATAAATAAATAAATAACAACATTAACGAGCAATAAATAAATAAATAATAACATTAACGAGCAATAAATAAGTAAATATTAACAAGTTAATATAACATAAAAAATGAATAAAGTGATATAAATAGGTAAATAAATCATCCACAATAATAAATAATCATACAAGCATGCATGATAATTGACAAATATATAATTAACAAGAAATAAATAAGAATGAATAAATGAATAAATTAATTAATATTAAATTAAAAAAACACTCGTAATATCAAAATATTCAAAAAAGTAAATATGTATCTACGTTAATGTAAGGAGTCTCGAACTACCAAAAAACAGTTGAAAAACAAACGAAAATAGATCAAAAATGAACTACCAAGTCAACTAGGTCCGGGTAGGCTAAAACAATGGGCTGGATTAGATTGATAGGTCAGATTGATGAGCTGGATGGGTCTGGGGTCGATTGTGGATAGGGTGGACACGAAGAAGATGGAGCGGATAAGAGAGTTCGTCTGGCCGGCTGGTATGCTTGTCGTTGAAAAATGCCAAAGAGGGCAAGACTGGGGTTACTGCCTATTGGGATAAATTGGGCACATCATGGGTTAGGTGATGGAGGTGGATATCATCGGAAAGCTGAGATCAACGCCGACAAAACTCAAAACTGGCACGAGGCCTAAATAGGACTCTATGGATGTAAATCAAGGCAAAGAAGCTATAATAGCCTTAAAGTGCTAATCTTAACTGGTGATGACCTAAGGCTCAAATCAAACTGGGCCCATAGGGGCAATCTGGTAGTCCAAAATCCTTACGATCCATGCAAAGGAGATACACTAGAAAAGTCCAAACAGATATTGCATGCTGCAATGAGCTAAATTTAGCCCCTAACCTAACACCAGCAAGAACCTATATTCCTCGAGTATACATTGATAACTCATGCTCTAATGTAGCATAACTAAAACTATCATATGTATATTAGGCATCTCTAGCCATCATAACATGCTTATATGACCATCTAGAGCCCATACTCATGGTATAAAAGTTAAACTAGGTTAAACCAACTTGAGACTAGCCCGAACTAGGCAAGGCAACAAACAGGTAAAATCCTAGCCTAAAAAACCTCACCTCGTAACAAAAATTCCATTCTTTTTTGCATCGACTACAATCAGAGGACTCAACTAAAGAAGCCACTAAGCTGGCAAGACTACAATTGGTGAGTTATGACCTGGCATATAGCTCTCCCTAAAAAATTGGCAGCACATAGCCAAAATGACCAACACGAAGTTGGCCACTCAAACTTTAAGCAAGCTCTCTAGCTCTCTACTTGTCTGGCTGGACAAGACCACACATATTTGAATCATCTATGGGGAACTCCTCGGATCATTGACAACTATAGGCACAAAAATGTAATGACCTCGACAGGAAAGCCTTGGTTCACCACTAAGGGCATACTAGGTTGGTCAAGCAAGTACACTCTATTACTACGAGATAGTAATCTAAGCTACATATGGGAAAACTATAAGCTACTTGAAGCAAGGTATGTGGGCTATTATTAACCCATGTCTCCCTGATCTCCTCAGGGTACTCTTTTCCAAGTCCTATGGCTATACTAAGTTGTCCTACAAGTCCTATTGCCATATGGTGGACACTGGCACAGGGTAAGGGTATACACTAATGAGATACAAAGATCGTTGTCGCTAATTTAGATCTAGCTCTCAAATGTTCCTACAAGATGAACTGGACCACTCAGCAGTTCCTAGCTAACTCAATCCCAAATGTTCAAGGACAGCTACTATAACACTACTACATATTATGGCTCAAACTATCTATACAACCCCAAAGTGCTAAAGGATGCTCTTTGAGATGGAGAAAGACACATATACTAAGCCCTCTCCATACCTCCATATAACTCTTGGCTCGTACCATAAAGGCCGATTACTCTCAAGCAATCACCTTCAGTACCTTCTAATACCACAAGCCAGAGGGTAATGAAGGCGACTTCCTGAGAATACTCGGCCTTTATGCTCTGGGTAGAAGTTATATGGACGTTAGGAGAGCGGTTAGGATAGGTCCTTTTGCAGAGAGTGGGACCAGTTATTGTTAAGAGTGGCACAACACTAGTTTAGTTTGGGATGGTATGTAGTCTGCAGCTTGATAGCTTCTTAGTAGATGCTCTTTGAGTGTTCTTACAAAATTATATATTGGTTTTCCTTCCTCGTGGAAGTCAATTTCTACTTGCCAATTAGTATTAGCTATTTATCGGGCTAGTGATGCTTGTTGCTGACGGTTTTCGTATTATATATGTAAGTCTTGTATTCCTGTGTGTTGAGTTGCCCTTTTGTCTTTGTTTGATGCGTGTTCATGTATATTTATTTGACATATATTAGTATGGTCTAACCAGCTTTTGTAGCAGCAGATTAGACATGTTATCAAGTCTGTTGGTGAGACATTCATATCTCAAATATGACAATTACTTTAGTATATTTATTCCCTCAATTTATTTAATTATAATTTTGGCTATTGTTGCGTGTTGAGTGTTCTCATATCATGGCATTACACATAGCTTCTTATCACGTTGTTGCATACATTCATTCATTCTTTTTCAATTGAGTATTGATTGTGCAGTTAGTGGTGTCTTCCTTTCACGAGATGCCAAGAGGATTGCTTCAGTCTATTTCTCGTTCGATTCTTTTAGATTAATCAATTTAGACGTGACTCAACTCAATCATAACAATTATGGTTTGGTTCTTAGGTGAACCAGATTCAGGGTGTTACAATTCATATTGGAGTCATTTCTTGGCCAATTGAGATGGAAGACTCCTATTTTGAGTGAGTATTGGAGCTGTCTCTCATCAAGCTGATAGGTCTTAATCAGACTTGATTAGTGCATATTTCAGTGTTAGTAGTAATAGAGGAATTGTGGAATAAATTGGAGATCAGGATTTTAGTAGATGCCAGTAGGGACCTAATAGGAATGTCATGATAGGCTTAGAGAGATTTGATGAGTCAAAGTCCACATGTTCAGTCAGTGGAGGTTGAGTTAGGTGGTCACCAGGAGTACTTGAACCACTGGGGACTGCATCACAACACTTGCCAATAATTTTGTATGTCACCACTTCAGTCCTCCTTCCTTGAGTCATAGTGTTCATTGCAAGATGGAATTATAAGAGATGGTATTTGTTGGGAGCTTAGAGTGTAGAGACACTAGCAGAGTTGATACATGAGCTAGACCACCAAGTGCCTTGGACAGATACATCAAACATAGTTTGAGGTCAACCTTGGAGAACTTTTACCCTCATACAGACCCTTATTGATGGAGACTATAACGATGCCAGCGGAGCCCCTAGTGCACTTGGAGTATAGTTGAGGGTTTGGGAAGTTGACTTGGATGGACCACTTCCAGAAGAAAAATGTGATGAGGATGAGTATCGAGGAGGGCCTACTTCCTCATTGTCACTACTCTGCCTTCCCCTCTTCCACTAGTTTATGGTTATTCTGATAACACTTTTGGCTACTCTTCACCAGAACAGGGCCTTGACACACCAACGAGGATGAGCGGGACCACAATTGCCTACGAGGTAAGATGTTTGATAGGATTTCATCTAAGGAATAACACCAGATCATCAATTCCCATTTGAGAGCCAGTTAGCACTGATAGGAGCAGTGTAAAGACCCGGAAAATATAATAATAATAATAATAATAATAATAATAATAATAATAATAATAATAATAATAATGGCGTTCGACGCAGTGGGATCGAACGTGGGAAAAAATTCGTTAGCTGGATAAGTATGAATTACCCGGTTAATTGAAAGGTAATTTTTAATTGGATAATTCTAGTTGAATCGGTCGAGTCGACTACATTATTTATCCAATTAACCATTTAAGTGAACCATACCATGTACCCATTTAACAGGTTAAGTGAAATGGTTAAGTGGACCATGTTGATTACCCAATTACCCGGTTAAAGGAATTACGGTGAAAGGGTGCTTCCACGTACCCTAGCCGTCATTTTATTCATTATAAAAGGAAAAGGGGGAGGGCGTCATCTACATTTTTCCTCCTTAGACAGACGCCGGATTTCCTCCTTCGCTCGGGTAATTTTCTTTCCTTTCTTTTTCTTTTGTTGCATGCATACACATGTTGCATAAATCATAAACATGATAAACATAAGAATTAAATGAGAAATCAACAAGGGAAGAAGAAAACCAGGAGGACGTCCTGCTGTTTTCCAGCAGCAACCACGCCATGTTTCCTTCCATGGTGCGGGGTTGACGTGCTGGAGGTGGGAATTGCTCCCGACGGTGATGCTGGCCGGATGGAGTCACCTTGGAGGGCCAAAACAGACCGTCGAGGAGGCACGCAGGTCTGAAATCCGAGGGGAGAACAGGTCGGTGTTGCCATGGGTGGTGTTGCTGGCCAGACGTGGATCCGCCATGGAAAGTGCAGACTGGTCGTCACCTGGGGTGGTGCTGGTCGTCACCTTGATGGGGCAGGACATGGTCGCCATGGCTGCTGGTCGGCCACCATTAATGGTGAAATTAAGGTCCCCATATAGGGTGTAGTCCGAGTTTCATGAGATAGCAGCGGATAAAGATTGGATCTTTGGGGTTTTTCCAATCGGATCAGTGGGGTAGATAGAAGATGGGGTCTGAAATTGGGTGGAAGGAAAAGAAGACATGCTGGTCGGGTGCTGTTTATGTGGCCGACTAGAGTAGTCGTCATGGGTCTGGTCGGGTGCTGTTTATGTGGCCGACTAGGGTAGACGCCATGGGTCATGGGCTGATTATGTGACCGACATGGAGTCACCATGGTCAGGTCGGGGTTGCTGATTGGGTGGCCGGAATGGGGTCGCCAAGGACTGGTTGAGGGTTGCCATGTGGTGGCCAAGTTGGAGACGCCATGGCAGCAAATGGAGGCCGCCACGTTACTGGTTGGTCGCCATGCATGGTGAAAATACCGGCTTTCACGGGTTGACTACAATAAAGCTGGGAGCTTTGGGGTCGTTAAATGAATTGTTAAAGTAGAATGGCAACCAGGTAAATATGGGAGAACTCGATGCGGTTGAGTTAGAATATAAGGTAAATACAAAAGAATTAAGTATGGGACATGTTAATAATTAAATTATCAATTAGATAATGGGGATTTGGATGGGGATAATTAATAATTAATTATCATTAGAATTGCTGAAAATTTAATAAGAAATGAAGACTAACATGAACTAATTACATCATTTAAAATTGATAGTATATTAGTCATGTACGTTGCATGTAGGTTCATGCAAAATAAAATTATACTAATGTATAATTTTATGCCCTCATTCAGATTAGGGTTCACGGGTCACAGTCAGACGAAATCACAAGTCAGGTACGTATAATAGGTAGAACATCGTATTTTCCTTGTTGGTAGCCTAGGTCAGCCTGAGCCCAGATTCGACCACCATGCACCGAGTGCAACCAGGGTCAAAGAATTGACTCAGTCCGACACTGGGTCGTATTATGTGCGTAAAGTTTGTAATGCATTAACATTGTTTTGGAGTAGTGATAGCCGCCCCATAAAAAGGCTACGGCCGGGGTGAGCAAGGCATAGCGATTCCTCCATCGCACTGGAGTGCAGTGATAGCCTCCCCATAAAAAGGCTACGGCCGGGGTGTGTGAGGCACTGGCACTAGAGTTGGCAGTGAGAGCTTCCCCACAAACGGGGCATAGCAATCACCTGAGTGCAGTGATAGCCTCCCCATAAAAAGGCTACGGCCGGGGTGTGCAAGGCACTGGCACTGGAGTGCAGTGATAGCCTCCCCATAAAAAGGCTACGGCCGGGGTGTGCGAGGCACTGGCACTAGAATTGGTAGTGAGAGCTTCCCCACAAACGGGGCGTAGCAATCACCTGAGTGCAGTGATAGCTTCCCCACAAAAAGGCTACGGCCGGGGTGTGCGAGGCACTGGCACTGGAGACGGTAGTGGTAGCCTCCCCACAAAAGGGCTACGGCCGGGGTGTGCGGATCACAGCGGATACCTCCTCCGCATTGTTTTGGAGTATAGCGGAATCGCTCCACCGCATATTAAAATAAACATAAGGAAATAGTGGAATGTACTTGATTTGTTTTATCTATTATACTACTTAGTGTTGTAATCACTAACGCGGAATTGCCTCCGCAGGTGTGCAGATACGAAATTAGGTGATTGACAACCAGAGCATGGAGCAAAATAAATATGAGGACTCCTTTTTTTATTTATTTGAGAAATAAGTGTGGCTACTGGGAAACGGTCTAAGACTGTGGGATCTTTATATATGTTTTTGTTAAAAAAAATGTTAGACATATTTGCTTAATTGTGAGTAACACCTGGCCAGCTAGGCCCACAATGTTGTGACAAATGGCGGGTCGTTATAGGGAGGAAAGGGAGAACGAACTTTAGCCAAGTGGTACCTATTCATGAATGGGCGGTAGGGTAGGGTGTAAGAATTTAATTGAGGGACTCGTTGAGTTGTATATATATATAGTTGTGAAGATTGTGGGAAATCCTTTTCCCTAGCCATCCACTCCTTCTTGTCTCCTCTCCGTCCTAGGCACCCTCCTCATTGGTGCGTGAGTATCTCGTCCCTTTTCTTATTTCTTTTACATTAGGACTCTTGCATGCATATTTTTAATTGATAGTAAGCTTGTTAATCATGGGAATTAAAGTTGTAAATCAACAAGAAAAGAACTAAACTGAACTGAAATTGGAATCCCGTCCATGGCCAAGTAGCCTGAAACTTTGGCAAGATGGGCGACCGTAAAGAACAATTGCAAGGCAGTCCCTCACACCCCGACGACCTCTCTTGCTGCTGGGTCGAAGGGAGGGCTCGCCACGTCCCTGGTTTTCCGGTGGGTGGTGGAATTGCAGCTGTGAGGGGGCGGAGTTGCAAGGGTGATGGAAGTGGCGACGTTCTGCTGCAATTGATGCTGTAATGGAAGCTTCAGAGGGGTAAACGCCGGTTGTGCTTCGTCGACAGCATCATGGGTTCCATCACAGTAGTTCAGGCCGCCGGAATAATCCACTACAGACCACCTTCTCGCCGGAATTCATGGCAGCGACGTGCAGAAGTGGGGAGAACGACCATACTCCATGCAACGTCCAAAGGTGGCCAATCTTTCCTGTTTTGATGCCAGCCTGAGGTCGTGGAACATCTGAATTGGAGCAAGGTGCAAGAAAGGAGGGGTCTTGAGGCTGGGAGAAGAAGAACAGGCCAGGAGTTGGGTGCCATGGTGCAACAATGGTCGTCTTGGATAACTGCTGTAAAACATGCACTTGAGGCTTCCTCGCTTGCTGATTTTATCTTGTTGTTGATGCTTTGTTGGGATGTTTAGATGGTGGTTCAATTGGGTGCCAAGATAAGGGTTGGAGGAGAAGGATGAACCTGTTTTTGGAGAAGAGAAGAATGGCGACGGGAAGAAGAAGAAGAAGGGTGGCAGTTTTGTAAATATGGGTTGACTCGATACCGACTTGAGTTAAAAAATAATACGAACTCGTAATAAATCTTTAAAAATAATCATTTTAATGGGTTATTGGTAATGTTACTAAACTAATTAATTATTGTACGAAAATTTATTATCTCAAAAGAAAATATACTAATAATAATAATTAAATACTTGTTTATGAATTAATAATTACTTTATTATTTGTTAAGTGTTAATTATGATTTAGATAATTAATTTAAAATGTAAAGTAGGACTTAAATAATTATGTCACATGAATAATTAATTATCTCACTAGATTTGTTGATAATTTAATATTTAATATTTTTGAAAATGATATATATATTAGATATTTAGCTGCATGCATTCCTACTCGAATAAAATTATACTTATGTATAATTTTATGTTCTCGTTCAGATTAGGATCGTTGGTCGCAGCTACGAGTTTGAAATATCCAGGTCCGTATAATCATTTGAAATGTTGTACTTTCCCTTGTTGGCAGCCTTGGTCGGCCTGAGCCCAGATTCGACCACCATGCGCTGTAACGCAATCGGGGTCAAGGAATTGACTCAGTCCGACACGGGGCCGCACCTTTAAAATTACTATGTGTGTCCGTATAATTATTTAAAATGTTGTATTGTCCGTATAATCATTTGAAATTTTGTACTTTCCTTGTTGGAAGCTCAGGTTGGCCTGAGCCCAGATTCGACCACCATGCACTGTAACGCAATCGGGGTCAAGGAATTGACTCAGTCCGACACGGGGTCGCACCTTTACAATTACTATGTGTGTCCGTATAATTATATAAAATGTTGTATTTTCCCAAACCAGTAGCCTTGTCGGCACTAATCTCAGAATGAGCTGGGAGACAATTTCTAATCTCAGAATGAACTGGGAGACCATGACTAATCTCAAAATGAATTGGGAGACCACCTAATCTCAGAATGAGCTGGGAGACAATTTCTAATCTCAGAATGAACTGGGAGACCATGACTAATCTCAAAATGAATTGGGAGACCACCTAATCTCAGAATGAGCTGGGAGACAATTTCTAATCTCAGAATGAACTGGGAGACCATGACTAATCTCAAAATGAATTGGGAGACCACCTAATCTCAGAATGAGCTGGGAGACAATTTCTAATCTCAGAATGAACTGGGAGACCATGACTAATCTCAAAATGAATTGGAGACCACCTAATCTCAGAATGAGCTGGGAGACAATTTCTAATCTCAGAATGAACTGGGAGACCATGACTAATCTCAAAATGGCTGGGAGACCACCTATTCTCCAAAAGAAATGAGGCTGGAGACAGTTATCAGCTACATGAGATGAGCTGAGGCCTTTACACTGAGACTGGCCAAGGTCAGCACGTCGATAGCAGACCCGGGCCGGGCAGGGCGTCCCCCGACCAGGTGCCACCGGCCGTCCGGACAAGTTGGTGCCACTAGCGGTTGATGATGCTAGTGGCCGCTACACTGTGGAAAATTTGGAATGGAATTGCTAGAGGCATTTGGAGAGACCTGGTCCAATGAAGGCGACGGACTTGATATTGACACGCAATAGCAACGCTTAGGGCTCTCATTTGTGCCCCACCACTATCTAAGTGAGTATCAAGTCAACATAGCATGCTTCAGAAGGAAAGCATGCTTGCTTTGAGTAAATCCATGGAGAACCACCTTCCATCAGCACTCGAGATTCTGCCATCACAGTGGGCTCGAATTGCAAGTAGCTATCCCAGCCAAGCAACTGGACCGCCCATTGCTTGGTAGGGAGGTTATAATGCCTTTTTGCTAACTTGGGTGGGTCTAAGTCAAACCCAAAGAGTTTTCACTGATTCCCTGCTGTAGCAGAGTTTCCTGACATGTACTCCCAGAAGAACTTCCCAAGGCCACCTCTAAGCGGTGGCAGTGGGGTCGCCATTGATCTTGTGGGGCACCTGGAGGCAACACTGGTTTCTACAAGCACCACACCGTGCTCCATGCAGAACTCAAGGCAGGGCAAGGAGTTTAGTCAGCTAGAAGAGGATTGTTGTAGGTAGGCTCTTCATCAGACCAAGTACTTCACCTGCTTGGGAGCCCCTGGTTCTTTTGTGAAGAAGAAAAGATGAATCACTTCAGAACTGTGTATTGATTGCTCGAAATATCAATCAAGTGACAGTCAAGAATCGGTACCCCTTACCGAGGATTGATGACTTGATTGATCAGCTAAAAATAGCCGGAAGTATTTTCTAAGATAGACTTGCGGTCTCGGCCATCACTAGTTAAGCGTGCAGGAGTCAGACATACAGAAAACGGCTTTCCGAATCCTGGTATGGACATTATGAGCTTCTAGTTATGCCTTTTGGTCTGAAAAAATGCACCAGCGGCCTTTATGTCACCTATGAACACAGTGATCTACAAATAACTGGACATGTTTATTATCGTATTTGTGGATGACATTTTAGTCTATTTAAATAATGAAGAAGAGCATGTGAAGCACCTGTCTATTACTCTACAAGTTCTGAGAGAACATCAACTGTTTGCCAAGCTCCCAAAATGTGACTTCTAGATGATGGAGGTAAATTTCCCTAGTCATATTCTCTCAAAGGCCGGAGTTGTAGTGGATCCATCAAATGTGAAAGCAGTCACTGATTGGCCACAACCTAAGTTAGTCACTGATATCAGAAGCTTCCTTGGTTTAGCGGGTTACTATAGGAAATTCATTAAAGACTTCTCCATACTAGCATCACCGATGACCAAACTCACAAGGAAGGGAATAAAGTTTAAATGGAGTAGTAAGTGTGAGGAGAGTTTCCAGTCTCTAAAGATGAGTCTAACAACTACACCAGTCTTGACCTTGCCAAATGGTAATGAAGGATTCGTAGTCTTCAGTGATGCATCTCGGTTGGGTTTAGGATGAGTCTTTATGCAAGAAGGTAAGGTGGTGGCCTATGCCTCGTCAATTGAAGATTCATGAGCAAAATTATATCTAGTCAAGTCTCTCACTGACCACCAGAGTTTGACGTATACTTCACCCAGTAACGATCCGTAACCTTCGAATAGAGGCGCTGGATGGAACATCTGGAGGACTACGACTTCCAAATCTTATACCATCCAGGGAAAGAGAATGTGGTAGCCGACATCGATGAGTCGGAAGGGCCAAGTGGACAAAAGTCAGCAGCTACCTAGACTTTGGGCCATGTCAGTACGAAGTGGTAGCTATCAACCCGGTGGAGCAATCCAACAGGCCCAATTGGCAAATTTGGTTGAGTCCAATGATTCGACATCTGCTGCTGCCAACAAAATGCGATGATATTGAATGTTCGTTTGACGGTGATTCCGACACAGAGCCGATCCAAATAACAGACCTAGATTCGAGAGCATGCACCAGTGATAATGCACCGAGGTGAACATCTGGAGAGGTTCATCTAAAGTCTCTACTGGAGCTACGAAACACCAGGACGAAACAAACCGCTGTGATTGGACACATGGATGCCAGGATCGGTCTCATGCTGGAGCGTCAACGACTGCTCCAACATCAATCAACTGGAGGACTATTGCAACCGAGTCATCAACATGGAAATGAGTGTTGCACACGCACGATTTCAGGCCCCAAGAACTCAAAGAAGCATGATCTGATATGGTTAGCTAGACCCGACGAATGAAGGTGCTCACTCATCCCCACAACCAATGGAGAACGGCTAACACCTGGCAGGATCATATGTCATCAACATTGTCAAATGCGCGATCTTAAAGGGAGATAGTTCTGACCACGATCCCCTTTCCACCTCCCATTTCGGGGAAGCCTCTTTAGTACGTAACCGAACCAGCGCGT
>JAURVB010013694.1:0-16129 GCA_033002965.1 Piper betle | reverse complement strand
TCCACTTGACCGGGTAATTAATAATTAACCGGGTAGTGGGTAAATAATTTAAATAAATTCATGGATACCAACGTTCAATCCCACCACGTCGAAATATATATATATATATATATATATATATATATATATATATTCCGGGTCTTTATACACCTAGAACAACACCAATTTCTACAGCACCATACCATACGGCTCCAGCAGAACTCAAGGAGTTAACAAGTCAACTAGAAGAGTTGTTGCAGATAGGCTTCATTAGACCAAGTACTTCACCCTGGGGAGCCCCTATTCTTTTTGTGAAGAAGAAAGATGGATCACTTCGGCACTGTATTGACTATCAAAAAATCAATCAAGTGACAGTCAAGAATCAGTACCCCTTACCGAGGATTTATGACTTGTTAGATCAGCTAAAAATAGCTGGAATATTTTCTAAGATAGACTTGTGGTCTGGTTATCACCAGTTGTGAGTAAAGGAGTTAGACATACAGAAAATGGCTTTCCAAACTCCGTATGCACATTATGAGTTTCTGGTTATGCCTTTTGGTCTAACAAATGCACCAGCGGCGTTTATGTCACTCATAAACACAGTATTCCACACATACCTGGATAAGTTTATTATCATATTTGTGGATGACATTCTGGTCTATTCAAATAATGAAGAAGATCATGTGAAACACCTGTCTATTACTCTTCAAGTTCTGAGAGAACATAAACTATTCGCCAAGCTCTCAAAGTTTGACTTTTGAATGAGGGAGGTAAATTTCCTTGGTCATATTGCCTCAAAGGCTGGAATTGCATTGGATCCATCAAAAGTGAAAGCAGTCAGTGATTGACCACAACCTAAGTCAATCACTGATATCAGAAGCTTCCTTGGTTTAGAGGGTTGCTATAGGAAATTCATTAAAGACTTCTCCTTAGTAACATCGCCGATGACCAAACTCACAAGGAATGGGGTCAAGTTTGAATGGAGTAGTAAGCGTGAGGAGAGTTTCCAGTCTCTACAGAAGAGTTTAACAACTGCACCAGTCTTGACCCTGCCAAATGGTAATGAAGGATTCGTAGTCCTTAGTGATGCATCTCGGTTGGGCTTAGGATGCGTCCTTATGCAAGAAGGTAAGGTGGTGGGCTATGCCTCTCGTCAATTGAAGATTCATGAGCAGAATTATGCAACCCATGACTTGAAATTGGCAGCATTGGTTTTTGCTTTGAAGGTTTTTGCCCTCTCGTCAATCGAAATCTTCACTAACCACCAGAGTTTGAAGTATATCTTCACCCAGAATGACCTTAACCTTCGACAGAGGCGGTGGATAAAATATTTGATGGACTACGACTTCCAAATCTTATATCATCCAGGGAAAGCGATGTGGTTGCCGACGCGTTGAATCGGAAGGGCAAAGTGGACAAAAGTTAGCAACTAGCTAGACTTTGGGCCATGTCCGCAGAAGTGGTAACTATCAAACCGGTGGAGCAACTAACAGTCTTACTGGCAAATTTGGTTGTTTCCAATGATTTAGTTGATCGTGTTAAGGTAGCATAAATAGGTGATGAGGAGCTGATACTCGAAGGAATGACCTCGAGTTCCAAGTTGGGGAGTTTGTGTACCTAAAGGCATCTCCTACGAAGGGGGTGATCAGATTTAAAATATCAGGGAAGTTGAAGCCAAGATTCATAGGACCGTTTCCAATCATGGATCGAGTTGGGAATTGTACATATAGATTAGCCCGATTACCCGGTTAAGTGAAATACGGGTGTTTTCACATACCCTAGCCGTCATTTTCATTTTTATAAATTTTGAAAGATGACGTCATGTTTCACATACAGGTGGAGGCGTGTTTTCCCACCTTAGCTCCCTACTTCTCTTCCTTGCTGGTGTTTCTTCCTTGCTTAAGTATCTTTCCTATCTCCTCCTTCTTTGTAAAGACCGTGGAAAAAAAATATTTTTAATATATTCGACTCGGGCAGGGAATGATCAAACGTTAGAGAATTAATATTTATTATATTATATTCTCTACACGGTTAAATATTTTATTCTTTACCCGGTTACCCAGTTAAAGGAATAAAATACAGCTGTTGTGTGTTTTCACATACCCTAGCTATTTTTGGTGAAGGGATGTCATTTTTCATTTTTTAAATTGTGAGGGGCATCATTACGCTCTCATCTTCTCGTCTTCCTTACTGGAGCCGGCATCTTTCTTGCTTGGGTAACATTCTTATCTTCCACTTCTTAATTTTCATGCATTCATATGTCTTTTTAATTGATAATAAGCTTGATAATCATGAGAAATCAAGTCTAAAATAAAAAATAAACAACAAGAACTAAACTGAAAACTGGAATCCCGTCCATGGCCGAGTAGGCTGAAATTTTGGCAAGATGGGCAACTGTAAAAACGTTTGCAAGGCATTCCCTCACAACCCCCACGTCCTCTCTTGCTGATGGGTCAAAGGGAGGGCTCGTCATGTCCCTGGTTTCCAAGTGGTGGCGGAATTACAGCTGGTTATGGGCGGAGTTGTAGGGAGCAGCGCTGTGGAGGCAATCCAGACATCTATACTAGTTCCCTGGCCAAGGCTCACGCGGTGCATGCTCACAGCGCTTGGCCTTGACATTGGGTTGTCGTGCAGGGAGAAGGGAAGACTTTCTGGTGGTGCTGCTGGCCGGAAGGAGTTCAATTTGCAGTCCCGGCGGTGCTGCTAGCTAGGAGTCGCGCCTTGGTGCAGAACAGAGTGGGACGTGGATAGTTGCTGCAAGACACAAGCTTTAGGCTTCCAATTGGATTTCTAGGAAGGTAAGCAGTTAGGGAAGGAAGTGATCTGGTTTTGGGTTGATGAAGAAGACGCCAAGACTGGCTTTTGGGTGCAGGAAGGTCGCCTTGGATAGCTGCTGTAAAACGTGGACGTTAGGCTTCATCTTTGGCTATTTTAATTCATTGTTGATGGACATGGTGGTTTGCCCCATCAGCCAACTAATGGACATGGTGGATTGGACTCACTAGCCGATAACTGACATGACAGATTGGACTCGCTAGCCGGTAATGGACATGATAGACTGATGCATCAGCCAATAGATGGGCATGGTGGACTAACACATCAGCCAACTATTGGACATGGTGGACTGAAACATCAGCTAATAAATGGACATATTGGAATGGTCACAACAACCATTATTATAGATAATGACAGGGAGTTTATGGACTTGTTTTATTTAATTATACGGCTTAGTGGTTAATCACTAAAGCAAAATTGCCTCCGCAGGTTAGCAGCGGGAACTCAAGACTAAGAGATGACAGGGTGGTTCTTATACCAACTCAGATGGGGAACAGATATTAAGTAGACTTCTCTTTTTACTTTTCTTGTGTTATAAATGTGGCAATGGCAAACGGTCCAAGACTGTGGGATAACTACTTCATGCATTGTCATTTGAAACATATGTTCTTTTGAGTTAGAAATGCTAGATTTATTTGCTTTCATATTACTCATGTAACCTTTTAAGTAAAACGTTGTCCTATTAGGATTGGTCGTTTTAGGGTTGGTTTTGTTAAATTCTGAGTAACACTTGGCCAGCAAGGCCCACAATATCATGAAAAATGGTGGGTTGTTACACTCTTCTTCATTTTCTTGCATTCATATGTCTATTTAATTGATAATAAGCTTGATAAACATGGGAATTAAACTAAACTGGAAAATGGAATTTTGGCATGGCCTGTCTGAAGTTTGGCAATGATCGGCGACTATAAACAAAGATTTCAAGGACTAATAATTGGGTTGCTGGGGAATTGAAGAAGGACGTGACCAGTGGTGGTGTAAAGGTCCGGTCAGGTGCAAAGAAGAAGGTAGTAGAAGAGAAGATGGCCTTGTGGAAGAAGAAGAAGAAGATGATGATAGCTTTGTAAATATAAGTTGACTCGATACCGACTCGAGTTAAAAATAAAACTAACTCGTAATAAATCAATAAAAATAATTATTCTAATGGGTTATCGGTTAAAGATAATAAACTAACTAATTATTAAACGAAATCGACGTGAACATAAGTAATAAAAATACGGTAATGATAAAGGGTCAATAATTAATCGGCACACAACAAGCGATTAAATTAAATCGGACCGTGATAAGTAATTAATAAAATAAAGATTTTACCTTTACCACATTAAATTTAATATTAGGTAAATAAATTGATTATTTAAATAACGAGCTAGTAATATAGAAAATGGGTTATTAAACAATATGCGAGTAGCAATCACTAGCGTCAAACCTAAATAGCATAATGAAAATAAATAAACTTTGAAATTTTATTGAGTCAAATAATTTAAAATAATTATATTAATAATAATTTTAAATTAGAACAAAAAATTATTTTAAATAAATGAATCGTAAACTTATTTAACTAAATTGCTATGAATAAAGATAACGATTAAAGATTTAAAGCCGTAAACTAAATTATCAAGATTTTCATTAAGTATTTATCATCTCAAAAGAAAATATACTAATAATAGTAATTAGATATTTATCTATAAGTTGATAATTATGTTATTATTCGTTAGGTGTTAATTATGATCTAGATAATTAATGTCAAGTAGGATTTAAATGATTTTATCACATGAATAGTTTAATATTTAATATTGTTAAAATTTAATTGTGATATATATATATTAGTTATTTAGTTGCAAGCATTTCTACTCTAATAAAATTATACTTATGCATAATTTTATCTTCTAGTTCAGATTAAAATCATTGGTCGCAGCTACGAGTTTGAAATATTCACGTCTGTATAATTAGTCAAAATGTTGTATTTTCCCTTATGGACAACCTGTTCAAGCCTAAGCCTAGATTCGACCACAATGCACCAAGTGCAACCGGGGTCAAGGAATTGACTCAGTCTAAAACGGGCTAAGCCCTTCATAATCTAATAATGGACATGGTGGATTTGACTCACCAGCCGATAACAGACATGGCGGATTGGACTCGCCAGCCAGTAATGGACAGGATGGACTAACCCATCAGTAAATAAATTGGACATGGCGGATTGGACTCGCTAGCCAATTATAGACATGGTGGATTGGACTCACCAGCCGATAACGGACATAGCGTATTGGACTCGCCAGCCGATAATGGACATGATGGATTGACCGATCAGCCAATAAATTTGACATGGCAGATTGGACTTGCCAGCCAAGCACGGACATTGTGGATTGGACTCACCAGCTGATAATAGACACGGTGGATTGGACTCGCCAGTCGGTAATGGACATGATGGACTGATCCGACAGTCGATAAATTGGACATGGCGGATTGGACTCGCCAGCCAATTATGGACATGGTGGATTGGACTCACCAGCCGATAATGGACATGGCAGATTGGACTTGCCATCCGGTAATGGACATGATGGACTGACCCATCAGCCAATAGATGGACCTGGTGGACTGACCCATCAGCCAATAGATGGACATGGTGGACTGACCCATCAGCCAATTAATGGACTTGGTGGACTGAACCATCAGTTAATAAATGGGCATGTTGGAATGGTCACAACAACCAATATTATAGATAATGATAGGGAGTTTATGGACTTGTTTTATTTAATTATACGGCTTAGTGTTTAATCACTAACACGGAATTGCCTCCGCAGGTTAGTAGCTGGAACTAAAGACTAAGAGACGACAGGGTGGTTCTTCTACCAACTCAGGTGGTGTACAAATAATAAGCGGACTTCTCTTTTACTTTTCTTGTGTTATAAATGCGGCTATGGGAAATGGTCCAAGGCAGTGGGATAATTATCTCATACATTGTCATTTGAAACATATGTTCTTTTGAGTTAGAAATTCTAGACTTATTTGTTTTCAAATTATTCATGTAACCTTTTAAGTAACACCCGGTCCGGTTTGGACTCGTCGTTATAGTGTTGGTTTTGTTAAATTTTGAGTAACACCGGGCCAGTAAGGCCCACAATATCGTGAAACTTGGCGGGTTGTTACATAATGCTAGTCTATACGCACAATTTCCAACTCGATCCAGGTTTGGGAACGGTCGTATGAATCTTGGCTTCAACTTCCCTGATGTTATAAATCTTATCACCCCCTTCCTAGGAGATGTCTTTAGGTACATGAACTCCCCAACTTGGAACTCTAGGTCCCTCCTTCGAGTATCAGCATAACTCTTCTATCTCTCCTGAGCTGCCTTAAGCCTTTGCTAAATGAGTTTCACCTTTTTCAGTGGCTTCCCTCACCATCTCTACCCCGACTATAACTACCTCGATAGACTCTAGCCAGGACGATGGAGATCTGTAGGGCCGACCATATAAGGTTTCAAATAGTGCCATCCTTATACTGGCTTGGTAAGACTTATTGTAGGTGAATTCAGCCAAAGGTAAATGTTTCTCCCAGCCACCTCCCCATTCAAGTATACATGCTCTTAACAAATCTTCCAAAGTTTGAATAGTCCTCTCACTTTGACCATCAGTTGGGGATGATATGTTGTACTTAGCTTGATTTGGGACCCCATGGCTTTTTCGAAAGCATCCCAGAAATGTAAGGTGAATAGGGGATCTCGGTTGAAGACTATCTCCTTTGGAATCCCATGCAACTTGACAATATTGTTGACATAAAATCCTGCCAGGTATTCCACAGTTCTCATTGATTTCGTGGGGATAAAGTGAGCTACCTTAGTTTGTCGATCCACAACCACCGATATGGAGTCATGCTTTTTCAGAGTCCTTGGGAGCTTTGCAATAAAATCGCATGTGACACTCCCATTTCCATGTTGGTATTTGTAAGGGTTGCAATAGACCTCCGGGTAGTTGATGTTGGGCTTTGATCTGTTGGCAAGTTTGACACTTTGAGACAAAATCCACAACATCCCTCTTCATCCCAATCCACTAGTAGGTTTGTTTCAAATCTGATACATTTTAGTAACTCCAGGGTGTATCGAGTACATTGAGCGATGAGCCTCCTCCAAGATATTCCGTCTTAGTGCATCATCCTTGGGTACACACAACCTTCCTCTAAATCTAATCACACTATTGGAATCTGCTACAATGTTAACAATCTTGTCCAACATTTCATTCAGCTCCTCATCACCCATTTGTGCTAGCTTAACATGATCAACTAAATCATTGGAAATAATCAAATTTGCCAGTAACCCAGTTAGTTGCTCCACATAGTTGATAGCCACTGCTTCTGCTGACATGGCCCAAAGTCTAGCTAGCTGCTGACTATTATTCACCTTACCCTTCTAACTTAATGGGTTTGCTACCACATTCGCCTTCCCTGGGTGGTATAAGATTTGGAAGTCGTAGTCCTTCAAATATTCTATCCACCATCTCTGTCGAAGGTTAAGGACATTCTGGGTGAAGATATACTTCAAACTTTGGTGGTCAGTGAAGACTTCGAACTGGGCACCATACAAGTACTGTCTCCAATTCTTCAGGGCAAAAACCACTGCTGCCAGTTCCAAGTCACGGGTTGCATAATTTTGCTCATAATTCTTCAATTGACGAGAGGCATAGGCCCCCACTTTACCTTCTTGGATAAGGACACATCCTAAACCCAGTAGGGATGCATCACTGAAGACTACGAATCCTTCATTACCATTTGGCAAGGTCAAGACTGGTGCAGTTGTTAGACTCTTTTTTAGAGACTGGAAACTCTCCTCACACTTACTACTCCATTCAAACTTAACTCCCTTCCTTGTGAGTTTTGCCATTGGCGATACTACTAAGGAGAAGTCTTTAATGAATTTCCTATAGTAACCTGCAAAGCCAAAAAAGCTTATGATGTCAGTGACTGACATGGATTGTGGCCAATCAGTGATTGCTTTCACTTTTTAGGGATCCACTGCAACTCCGGCATTTGAGATAATATGACCAAGGAAGTTTATCTCCCTCAACCAGAAGTCACACTTTGAGAGCTTGGCGAAGAGTTGATTTTCTCTCATAACTTGAAGAGTAATGGACAAGTGCTTCGCATGCTCTTCTTCATTATTTGAATAGACTAGAGTATCGTCCACAAACACAATAATAAACTTATCTAAGTATGCATGGAATATTGTGTTCATGAGTTACATAAAGGCCGCTGGTGCATTTGTCAGACCAAAAGGCATGACAAGAAATTCATAATGTCCATACCGCGTTTGGAAAGCCATTTTCTATATGAATGACTCATTTACTTGTAGCTGGTGATAACCAGACCGCAAGTCTATCTTAGAAAATACTCCGACTATTTTTAGCTGATCAAACTAGTCATCAATCCTCGGTAAGGGGTACTGACTCTTGACTGTCACTTGATTGAGTTTGCAATAGTCAATACATAGCTGAAGTGATCCATCTTTTTTCTTCACAAACAGAACATGGGCTCCCCAGGGTGAAGTACTTGGTCGGATGAAAACTAACTCCAACAACTCTTCTAGTTGACTCTTTAACTCCTTGTGTTCTGTTGGAGCCATGCGGTATGGTGCTTTAGAAATTGGTGTTGTTCCAGGTGCTAGGTCAATGGCGAACTCCACTGCCCGCTTAGGAGGTAATCTCGGAAGTTTGTCTGGGAATACATCGGGAAACTCTGCTACCACAGGAATCATGGACAACTCTTTGGGTTTTGACTTAGACTTAACTGAGTTAGCCAAAAAGGCATTACAACCCTCACTAGACAAAAAAAAGGGCAATCGAGTTGTTTGGTTAGGATAGCTGCCACAAATTCCGCCCAGGTGATGGAAGAAATCTCACATCGATGGAATGCAGTTTTTTCCATGGATTTTCACCAGTAAGATGCTTCCTCCTGAAGCATGCATGTTGCCAACCTCACTTGATGGCGGTGGGGCACAGACAAAGCCCTAAATGCTCCATTCTTCCAGCTGTCCACCTTTATTGGATCGATCCCTCAAATAAATATCTCAGCTCCATTCTTCCAGAACCTTTCAATAGTGTAACGGTCACTATCATCAATAGCTGGCGGCATCACTTGTTAGACTACCGGTGGCACTAGGTTTGGATGCTCTCCTTGCTCGCCCGGATCAGCTAACTCTGCTAGCACTTGGGCACTTCCCTGACCGCCGTCTGGGGTGATTCTAGACCCGCTACTGAGTTGAGGCTCCATTCCCTGCTACCACTCCTGGCAACCACTGAACAATATTTTGAACCAAAGAATTTGTATTTTTTGAAGCCTCCGCCAGTCCCTATATGACCGTCAAAATCTAGGCCAATACATTATCAGTGTTCAAATTTGACTGAGTAGATCGGTCCAACTATCTACGAGTGCCTGCCATCTGAAATATCATGGTTCATTTATATGTTCTTTTTCAATTATGACTTAGGTTTATTAGCGAATCAATTTGTTAATTAATAACACAACACAGTGGGAAAAGGTAATTACGGGACTTTTTAACAAGGTACTTGAGTCATAAAATGTGAGCCTCTGAGAAACCGTGCTCTGATACCACCTGTAACAACCCAGCCCAAAGTGCATCATAAAGGGCCTAAGTCATTTCTTAAAAATGGTTAACCTAAGTTAAAGATCTATAGTCCATTCTCACTTATAATCAGGATCTTCACCCAGTAGGTATTAGATGTGGGATTAAGTTGAGGGATCTCACAATCCACCCACCTTAGGAAATTTTGTCTCCGAAATTCCTACACTTGGCCTGTCGCTAACCCTAGCCCACGGCCTTCTTTAGCCCATGACTGGAAGCCTAGCCAACCTCCCTAATCTAGCCCACCATTTAACACGTAACTAGGCTCTGATACCACCTATAATGACCCGCCCGAACCAGACCGGGTGTTTCCTAGATATATAATTGATGTAACGATAATATTCCAGAACATGAATTGAAAAACAGCAAATAAGTCTGCCAATATATAATATAAATCATAACAATAAATGATGTTCTCTAAAATATAAGATAATAGTCCCACAATCTCGGACCGTTTCCCATAGCCACATTTATAACATAAGAGAATAATAAGGAAGTCCAATTTCATTATCAATTCACCAACCTGAGTCACTTTTATTCTTCAGTCCAAAGCTGCTCACCTGCAGAAGCAATTCCGCACTAGTGATAAAACCACAAAGCCACATAATTAAATGAAACAAGTCAATAAAATCCCCATTATCATTTCAAGAGTCTTTTAGTTGTTATGAGCCGATGCCAAGCTCGTTATATGCTGGGAGCGGTGCCCTCCCCATCTAGCTACCATCCCATGCATGGGCACACATGCTATGTGGCCCCCAGTTTATAGTTACCGATATTTACCATTGACTCACCCTCGCGGAATTACAAGTGCATAATGAGCCTACTTGAGCCACTATGCCCTGTCACCCCTTTCGGCAAGGGGGCAAGTATTCAATCTTTTAGGGGGTGCTGCCCTGTCGAATTGAGTCAACCTTGGTTGCATTCCAGCAGATGGTGGTCAAATACTCAAGTCGACCAAGACTCCCACATAGTAATTTAAAGGTGCAGCCTCATGTTGGACTGAGTCAATTCCTTGACCCCGATTGTGTTCCAGCGCATGGTGGTCGAATGTGGGCTCTGGCCGACCAGGGCTACCAACAAGGGAAAACACAACATTTCAAATAATTATACGGACCTGGATAGTTCAAACTCGCAACCTCGACGAACGATCCTAATATGACCGAGAACATAAAATTATACATAAGTATAATTTTACTCGAGTAAAAATGCATGCAACTAAATGCCTAATATATATATTAAAATTTGGCAATATAACATGTAACAATTCAAAAATATTAAATATTAAATTCTCAACAAATCTAGTGAGATAATTAATTATTCATGTGACCTAATCATTTAATTCCTACTTTACATTTTAAATTAATTATCTAAATCATAGTTAATACTTAACAATTGATAAAATAGTTATTAATAGAAAGACAATTATATAATTACTATTATTAGTATATTTCCTTTCGAGATGTTAATTACTTAACCACGATCTTGATGATTTAGTTTACGGTTGTAATTTTTACTCGCTATCATTATTCATAGCAATTTAATTAATTAAGTTATTATATTAAATTATTTAAAATAATTTGTATTATTATAATTCAATTATTTTAATTTATTCAACTCAATAAAGTTTGGAACTTTATTTATTTTCATTATGCTATTTAGGTTCGATGCTTGTGATTTTTACCGGATTATAGTTTAGTAACCCAATTTTTACATTACTAATTCCTTATTAAAATAATCACTTTATTTACCTAATATTAAATTTAATATAATAAAGGTAAAATCTTTATTTTATTATTCACTTATTAATTTAATTTAATTGCTTGTAGTACGCTGATTAATTATCGACCGTTTTTCATTACCGTATTTTTATTACTCGTGGCAATTTCGTATAATAATTAATTACTTTAGTAACTTTACCCATAGCCCATTAGAAAAAATATTTTTAAAGATTTATTACGAGTTAGTATTATTTTTTAACTCGAGTCAGTGTTGAGTCAACCTATATTTACAAAACTGCCATCTTCTTCTTCTTCTTCTTCTTTGTCACAAAACCACACCTGCTGTCTACTTTCAACCTTCTGCATCCTTCCCCAGCAACCCAATTAAACAGCCATATAAACATCCCAACCAAACATCAACAACTAAATGAAGACAGCAAGTGATGAAGCACAAAATTCATGCTTTACAGCAGCGATCCAAGGTGAACACCGTCCTGCACCCAAAACCAGGCCCGTTCTTCTTCTCCCAGGCTCAAGACCCCTCCTTTCTTGCACCTTGCTCCAATTTAGATGTTCCACAACCTCAGGCTGGCCTCAAAATAGTAAGGATCAGCCACCTTTGGACATTGCATGGAGTATGGTCGTTCTCCACTTCTGCACTTCGCCGCCATGAATTTCGGCGAGAAGGTCGTCCACTATGGACTATTCCGGTGGCCTGAACTGCTGTGATGTAACCCATGATGCTGTCAACGAAGCACAACTGGCGTCTACCCCTCTGAATCTTCCCTTACCGCATCTTTATATATGTTTTGTTTAAAAAAAAAATGTTAGACATATTTGCTTAATTGTGAGTAACACCTGGCCAGCTAGGCTCACAATGTTGTGACAAATGGCCGGGTCGTTACAGTTGATTTCAGACTTTAATTCTCATGTTTATCAAGATTATTATCAATTAAAAAGAATATCCATGCAAGAAAATTGAGAAGTGGGAGATAGGAAGGATACCCAAACAAGGAGGAAGAAGCGGCACCGGTAATGAAGAGGAGAAGAAAATGCAAATGAAGACGGCTAGGGTGAGGAGGACGTCCCTTATACCAAAAATGACGTCCTCTTTCACAAACATAAAAAATAAGAATGATGGCTAAGGTATGTGAAAACACCCCTACACCTGTATTTCATTTAACAGTGGTAAATAATAGAATATAATATTACCCTCATAGAATTAAGCGGGTAGAGGAGAATAATAATTCACCGACATTCGGTCCTTCCCAGACGTTGGTGCTCTACAGTTGGACTACATCCATCCACTAAGTTGAACCTATGCGTGCAAAAAGATGGATTGATGCCTTTTATGTCTGCTATAGTCCAAGCAATAGCTGACTTGTGATCCTTTAGTATTCTAATCAGCTTCTCTTCCTGCAACATAGTTAACTCTGAAGAAATAATAATAGGAAGAGTGTCATTAAGCCCTAAGAAAGTATACTTGAGATGTTTTGAAAATTGCTTTCCTTCCAAAATAGGTGGTACTTCAACTGATGGTAGCAATCTATGAAATAGTAGATCTAAGGTTTCCACAACTCTGAATATCCCTAGAAAGATTGGTTGTTAATCTAATAGTTTAAGCATCTCTTCCACATCACTATCATCTTCACAAAGAGAATTTATGGCCTTATGTAATGATCACTCCACTAATCCCCTTTGTACATTATTTTATCAAATAGTTCAATTCTACAACAATCATATGTTGCATTCGAGCAATTCATGGATTTAAAGATGTTATATGTTACATAATCATTGTTTACCGTAAGTGTAAGTTTTCCATCATCTATGTCGATTAGTGTTCTCCTAGTTGCCAAGAAACCTCTACCAACAATGAGTGGTATATAGCCATTCCTTCCATTTCAAGCACCAAAAAATCTATAGGAGAGATAAAGTTGTCAACCTTTATTAAAACATATCCAACGACTCCCTTACGATATACCAATGACCAGTCAGTCAACTAGAGTGTGATATTGGTAGGAGCAATGTCCTCAATCCCTAACCTTTTGAAAATAGAAAAGGCAAAAGATTAATGCTAGAACCTAAGTCACATAAAATATTACAATGAATATTTCCTCCCATTGAACATGGAATCACAAATTTTCCCGGGTCTTTCATCTGAGAAGGTACTTTTCTTTGGAGGACAACACTACATTCGTCTGCTATGGCCACAACTTCATTGTCATCTATTCTCCTTTTCCTTGTTAGAATATCCTTCAAGTGTTTTACATAACTAGGCATCTGTTCAAGTGCTTCAGCAAACTGTAATTTAATGTGTAATTTCTTAAATATATCAAGAAATTTTTGAAGTATTTTTCATCACTTTGTTTAATAGTAATTTTTTCGACCTCTTCTATATGTACCTCATCTTTCACTTTCCCTTTGCTTCCGAGTCAGCTAACCAATGTACTAGGTTCCAGTTCATAGCTTGGCTTTACATCTTTTTCCTTAACTTCATTGGGCTGAACTGGTTCTTCTAGGGTAATACCACTTCGGATAGTTACGGCTTTGCAATGCTCTTGATCATCTTCCCTTGGTTGTCATGGTTGGCAGGGAAGTACACCCTTGGGTCGCTCACTTGATTTCTTGTTTAATTGCAACATAAATTGTTGCATAAACTGTTGTTGTTATTGTTGTTGATTCTGCATGAGTTGTTGCATAGTTTGTTGCATAGAATTGAACATTTGGATCAAATCCGGTTGTTGTGGTTGAAACAGAAGTGAAGGAGGTCAAGAATGTTGTGATGGTGGTGGTGGATTATTGACGACAACAACTGATTGTGGACAATTATTTCATGAAAAGTTGGGGTTATTGGGCCCCACATTGTAGGTATTGGAATAGGGATTGTTGTTCTTATTAAAGTTGCCCAGGGAGTTAACTTGATCTTTTGCACATTGACCTATATAATGTATTTGTCCACACCATTCACACATTGGCTCCACAGCCTTAACCTGTCCCTGCACATTTAAATTTTGAACTTGATTAGCTAAAACACTAACTTGAGCATATAAAGCAGTAAGTGCATATAATTATAAAACTTTGGTAGTCCTCCTTGGGTTCCTTTCTTGTATTGCATGGTGGTTGCTAGGAGCCATCAATTCTAGCAATTGAAAAGCATCATGTGGGTTCTTCCTAAGAAACGATCCATTGGCCCCTGCATCAACTTTGTTCTTTGTTTGCCCCAACAACCCGTTATAGAAAGTTTGTAGTTGCATCCAACTTTCTATGCCATGGTTGGGACACTTTCTCAACTATTCTATAAATCTTTCCCATGCCTCAAAGAGAGACTCACCATCAAACTGCAAAAAGATAAAATTTTATTACGTAATCTAGCAGTTTTAGGAGGAAAATATTTTAACAAAATTTTTCAGACAATTCATGCCAATTGCATTTAATGATGTCAACCACTCTTTTGCACTTCCTACTAATGAGAATGGAAATAAGCGAAGGCGGAGAGTGTCATCAAAGACATATCGAAGTAGGTTGATTATACATATCGCAAACCAATAGGAAATCGATGATATGCCTATTAGGATTTTCAGTAGGCGATTCACTAAATTGTCCTATAGTTTGTAACATGTTAAATAAAATTGGTCTAAGCTTGAAGTAGGTTGCATCCACCGGTGGTGTAATAGAATACTAGGTTCTAACTATCTTGCAAGAGGTACAACCCAATCTTGGATTGCCCTGTTGTCAACATTGGCTACTACTACAATCGGTGGAAGCGGAGGCATTTGTTGTTGTTGTGGGGATTGCTTCTTCTTCTATAGCTTCTTGTGCACTTCTTCCAGCTCGCACACAAGTTTCTCAAAGTCCTTTCAATCTCTGGATCACAAGAAAACAAGGGTGACCGCACTAATCGATGCATAAACAAATGATAACAAGGAAGAAGACGATGATATATTATTTTTAAAAAATCAGACACTAAAATCTAAAAAGAAAAAAAGACTCAAAATTATAATCTTAAATTAACTAAGAAAATTCAACCTCCTCGGCAATGGCATGAAAGACATGGTTGATTATCTAAATAACATGCAAGTATACATGGACAAAACAAGCAATATATTGATGAATTAGAGTACCGTCCCACATATAGATGAATTTTCTTAAATGAATTTAAGAAAATGAAATTAAGAACAAAGCAAAAACAATCAACTTATCTAAATCTAAGTAATATCTTTACATTAAAGTAAGATTTATAATGATAAAACTCATTCTACAGTTAAGTTTCCCTTAACATGAATTTAATATTCATCACGTCTTACTCTTATCTTTTATTCTCTCGAATTGCCATTCTAGGAGAATTATATAACATGGTGGCTCCCACTCCTTCATGCATTTATTATTTCGCCTCAATTTCTATCTCCCAGTGATAATTGATTAATCAACAAAATAATGCATTAAGATTTTCCTTACAATCACATACGGTGTTGTATATCTCCCAGCCACAACAACAAACAAGTCAAAAGACTCATCGTATGATGAATTATCAATGACTAATCCAAATGAGTTTTCCCAAAATCTAATTAAATCTCATTATCTAAGTAATTAGTGATTAGTCTACTTTTAACATTAAGAACATGATAATTCAAGCAATCCAATTGAATAAAAGAGTAAGAGGTTGAAATGAATTTAATTAAGCCAAGTTAAGCTTCATTATTCTCTAGAACAAAATAAAGGATTACTCAATAAAAAAGCATTATAAAGAAAAAATTATTTCTTATTATGAAAAGAAAAGAATTACAAAAACTAGAACTACTTCTAAACCAAGAATTGAGATATTCCAAATAACAAATGACTACCCCTTTATATAGAAGATGAGATGGCCATTAGATACATGAGTTGAAAGTTGGTGTTCACAAATCGATGTAGTCTAATAAATTATGATGTCCAATCAAGTTTGTAACTCCTCAACTTACTCAACCAA
>JAURVB010013692.1:0-15083 GCA_033002965.1 Piper betle | reverse complement strand
GGGGAATTGCCTCCGTCGAGTGTGCAGATACAAGATTAGGTGAATGACATCCAGAGTATGGAGCAAAATAAATATGAGGACTCCTTTTCTTTTAAATTGAGAAATAAGTGTGGCTACTGGGAAACGGTCCAAGACTGTGGGATGCTTATGTATGTTATTATTTATAAAAAATGTTTGACATAATTACTTACTTTTGAGTAACAAACAGCCAGTTAGGCCCACAATATCGTGAAAAATGGCGGGTCGTTACATTATGAGTTTCTGGTCATTCCTTTTGGGCTAACAAATGCACCAGTGGCCTTTATGTTACTCATAAACATATTGTTTCACACATACTTGGGACAAGTATATTATCATGTTTGTGGACGACACTCTAGTCTATTCAAATTATGAAAAAGAGCATGTGAAACGCTTGTCCATTACTCTTCATGTTTTGAGAGAACATCAATTGTTCCCCAAACTCTCAAAATGTGACTTCTGGTTGAAGGAGGTAAACTTCCATGGTCATATTATCTTAAAGGCCGGAGTTGCAGTGGACCATCAAAAGTGAAAGCAGTCACTGATTGGCCACAACCCAAGTTGGTCACTGACATCAGAAGCTTCCTTGGTTTAGCTGCTTACAACAAGAAATTCATTAAAGACTTTTCCTTAGTAGCATCGCCGATGACCAAACTCACAAGGAAGGGAGTCAAGTTCAAATGGAGTAGTAAGTGTGAGGAGAGTTTCCAATCTCTAAAGAAGAGTCTAACAACTGCTCCAGTCTTGACACTGACAAATGGTAATGAAGGATTCGTCGTCTTTAGTGATGCGTCCCTGTTGGGTTTAGGATGTATCCTTGTGTAGGGAAATAAAGTGGTGGCCTATGCCTCTTGTCAATTGAAGAATCGTGAGCAAAATTATGCAACCCATGACTTAGAATTGGCAGCAATGGTTTTTGCCCTGAAGATTTGGTGACACAACTTGTATGGAGCCCAGTTAGAAGTCTTCATTGACCACCAAAGTTTGAAGTATATATTCACGTAGAATGACCTTAACCTTAGACAGAGGCGGTGGCTAGACTATTTGAAGGACTACGACTTCCTAATCTTATACCGTCCAAGGAAAGTGAATGGGGCAACAGACGCGTTGAGTCGGAAGGGCAAGGTGGTCAAAAGTCAGCAGCTAGCTAGACTTTCGGCCATGTCAGCTGAAGTGGTGGCTATCAACCTTGTGGAACAACTAATAGGATTACTGGCAAATTAGGTTATTTCCAATGATTTAGTTGATCGTGTTAAGCTAGCACAAATGGGTGATGAGGAGCTGAATGAAGTGATGGACACGACTCCTAACATTGCAGCTGATTCCGATAGTGTGATCAAATTTAGAGGAAGGTTGTGTGTACCCAAGGATGATGCACTGAGACGGAATATCTTGGAGGAGGCTCATTGCTCAAAGTTCTCGATACAGCCTAGAGTTGATAAAATGTATCAGGATGTAAAGTGAACCTACTTGTGGATTGCGACAAAGAGGGATCTTGTGGATTTTGTCTTTAAGTGTCAGACTTGCCAATAGATCAAAGCCCAGCATCAACTACCTGGAGGACTATTGTAACCTTTAGAAATACCAACTTGGAAATGGGAGTGTGTCATATGGGATTTTATTGCAAAGCTCTGAAGGACTCAGAAGAATCATGACTCCATATGAGTGGTTGTCGATCAACTAACTACTGCAGCTCACTTCATCCCACGAAATCAATGTGAACTATGGAATACCTGGTAGGATTGTATGTTGACAATATTGTCAAGTGTCATGGGATTCTAAAGGATATAGTCTCCGACCGAGATCCCCTATTCACCTCACATTTTTGGGAAGCTTTCCAAAAAGCCATGGGGACCCAAATCAAGCTAAGTATAGCACATCATCCCCAAACTGATGGTCAGAGTGAGAGGACTATTCAAACTTTGGAAGATTTGTTGCGAGCTCGCATTCTTGACTGTGGAGGTGACTTTGAGAAACACTTAGCCTTGGCTGAATTTACCTACAATAACTCTTATCAAGCCAGTATAGGGATGGCACCATTTGAAGCCTTATATGGTAGGCCCTGCAGGTTTCCATTCTGCTTGCTAGAGTCTACCGAAGCAGTTATAGACGGGCCATAGATGGTGAGGGAAGCAACTAAAAAGGTGAAACTCATTCAGCAAATGCTTAAGGCAGCTCAGGATAGACAAAAGAGTTATGTTGATACTCGAAGGAGGGACCAAGAGTTCCAAGTTGGGGAGTTTGTGTACCTAGAGACATCTCCTATGAAGGGGGTGATCAGATTTAGAACGTCGGGGAAGTTGACGCCAAGATTAATAGTACCGTTCCCAATCTTGGACCGAGTTGGAAATTGTGCATATAGGTTAGCATTACCACCAAGCGTAGCTGGAGTACACAATGTTTTCCATGTGTCAATGCTAAAAAAATATGTACGAGATGAAGATCATATAATCACAAATTTTGAAGACTTAGCGCTACAATCAAATTTAACCTACGCATCCTAGCAAATTCAGCTTAGGAAAATCCGATTTGCATCCTGGAAAGAGAAATAAAGACACTCAAGAACAAGGAAATTCCTTTGGTAAAAGTATTGTGGAAAAATTAGGGGTAGGAGGAAGCCACATTGGAGACTGAACAAGAAATGGCAAGGAAGTACCCTAGCATATTTGTTGTGTATGATTCTTATGATTGTAGTAGCATGGGCTGATCCCAAAGATAAAATTAATCATGATTGTTCTGTTGCCCGTTGTGATATTTTGGGGATGAAATATTTCCTAGTTGGGGAGATTGTAAAGACTATGAATATATATATTTGACTGAGTCTTGGAAGGATCAAATATTGGCAAATTATTATTATTATTTATATTATATTCTCTACCTAGTTAAATCCACCCAGTTTTATTATTATATTTTATTATTTACCCGGTTAAATAAAATGCTAGTGTTGGGGTGTTTTCACATACCCTAGCCATCAATTTCATTTTATATTTTGTGAGGGGGCATCATCCTCACCTTAGCCATCTTCATTCTCTCATCTTCTTCTCTTCTGCCGGAGCCAGCTTCCTCCTTACTTGGGTATTCTTCCTATCGCCCTATTCTTATTTTTCATGCATGCATATTTTGAATTGATAATAACCTTGATAATCATAAGAATTAAAGTCTCAAATCAACAAGGAAAAAAAACTAAACTGAAAACTGAATCCCGTCCATAGCCAATGAGTCTGAAATTTTGGCATGATGGGATACCGTGAACAAGAATTTCAAGGCAGCCATCACACCCCCGATGTCCTCTCTAGCTATTGGGTCGAAGGGGTGGAGTCACCTTGTCCCCTGGCTTCCGATGGGTGGCGGAATTACACCTATTAGTGGGTGGAGTTGCAAGGGATGACAAAGGTGGCGGCATTCCTCTGAAACAAATGCTGTCATGGCAGTTTCAGAGGGTAGATGCTGGATTGTTCTTCGTCGAAAACATCACGGGTCCATTGCAACAGTTCCTGCCGCCGACACAGGCCACTACAGACGACAATCTCGCTGGAATTCATGGCAGCGAAGGTTCAGATATGGGAGAACAATCCTCCTCCCTGTGTCGTCCAAAGGTGGCCGAACTTCCTGTTTTGATGCTGGCCTTAGGTAACTAAACCTCTGAATTGGAGCAAGGTGGAAAAAAGAAGTGATCTTGAGGCTAGGAGAAGAAGGAAAGGACTACTTTGGTGCAAGGATGGAGTTTGGGGATGAAGATGATAGCAATTCTGTAAATTATGCTGGACTAGATACAGCTCGAGTTAAAGGTTGCTAAATTAATTAATTATTATATGAAATTGCCATAAATAATAAAAATACGGTAATAATAAATGGTCAATAATTAATCAGTGTACTACAAGTGATTAATTTAAATCAGATGGTTATAAGTAATTAATAAAATAAAGATTTTACCTTTGTCATATTAAATTTAATTGTAGGTAAATAAAATAATTATTTTATTAATGAGTTAATAAAGTAAAAAATGGGTTATTAAACTATATTCGCGTAAAAATCACAAGCGTTGAGCTTAAATAGTATAATGAAAATAAATAGGGTTCGAACCATTTTTTAGTTGAATAATTTAAAATAATTAGTAATATCTTTGAATTAGGATAATACAAATCATTTTAAATAATTTAATCAAAAAACATAATTAATTAAATTTCTATTAATAATGATAATGACTAAAGATTAAAACCGTAAATTAAATCGTCAAGATCGTGGTTAACTAATTATCTTGTCCAAGGAAAATATACTAATAATAGTAATTAAATACTTTTTTATAAGTTAATAATTATTTTATCATTAGTGAAGTGTGAATTATGATTAGGGTAATTAATTTAAAATGTAAAGTAGGACTACTTGGCCATGGACGGTAATTAATTTAGGTGCGTCTTCCTCACCCTAGCCGCCAAGTTCTCCTTTTCCTCGCTGGTGTTTCTTCTTTGCCTGGGTATCCTTCCTATCTCCCTCTTCTTACTTTTCATGCATTCATATGTCTTTCTAATTGATAATAAGCTTGATAATCATGAGAAATCAAGTCTGAAATAAAAAATAAACAACAAGAACTAAACTCAAAACTGGAATCCCGTCCATCGACGAGTAGTCTAAAATTTTGGCAAGATGGGCGACCGTAAAAACGTTTGCATGGCATTCCCTCACAACCCCGACGTCCTCTCTTGCTGTTGGCTCGCAGGGAGGGCTGGCTATGTCTCTGGTTTCCAAGTGGTGGCGGAATTACAGCTAGTTATGGGCGGAGTTGTAGGGAGCAGCGCTGTGGAGGAATTCCTGACATCTATACCAGTTCGCCGGCTAAGGCTCACGCCGTGCATGCTCACCCATGCTTGGCCTTGACATTGGGTTGTTGTGCAGGGAGAAGGGAAGAGTTCCTGGTAGAGCTGCTGGCCGGACGGAGTTAAATTTGCAGTCCTGGCAGTGCTGCTGGCCAGAAGTCGCGTCTTGGTGCAGAACAGAGTTGGACGTGCATGGTTGCTGAAATGCACGAGCTTTAGGCTTCCAATTGGGTTGCTAGGGAAGGGAAGTAATTAGAGAAGGAAGTGATCTAGTTTTGGGTTGAAGAAGAAGATGCCAAGACTGGTTTTTGGGTGCAAAGATGGAGTTTGGAGAAGAAGGGACGTTAGGGAAGAAGAAGATGGCAGTTTTGTAAATATGGGTTGACTCGATGCAATAATACTAACTCGTAATAAATCTTTAAAAATAATCATTTTAATTGGTTATGGGAAAAGTTACTAAACTAATTAATTATTTGACGAAATCGACATGGACATAAGTAATAAAAATACGGTAATGATAAACGGGAAATAATTAATCGGCACACAACAAGCAATTAAAGTAAATCAGACACTAATAAGTAATTAATAAAATAAAGATTTTACCTTTATCATATTAAATTTAATATCAGGTAAATAAAGTATTTAATAACGAGTTAGTAATATAGAAAATGGGTTATTAAACTATTGTCAGGTAGCAATCACTAGCGTCAAACCTAAATAGCATAATGAAAATAAATAAAGTTTGAAATTTTATTGAGTCGAATAATTTAAAATAATTGTATTAATAATATTTTTAAATAAATTATTTTAAATAATCTAATCATTCAACTTATTTAACTAAATTGCTATGAATAAGGATAGCGATTAAAGATTTAAAATCGTAAACTAAATTATCAAGATTGTGTTTAAGTAATTATCGTTTCGAAGGAAAATATACTAATAATAGTAATTAAATAATTGTTTATAAGTTGATACTTATTTTATTATTTGTTAAGTGTTAATTTTGATCTAGATTATTAATGTAAAGTAGGATTTAAATGATTATATCAAATGAACAGTTTAATATTTAATATTGTTGAAATTTAATAGTGATATATATATTAGTCATTTAGTTGCATGCATTTCTACTCGAATAAAATTATACTTATGTATAATTTTATGTCCTCGATTCAGATTAGGATCATTGGTCGCAGCTGCGAGTTTGAAATATCCAGGTTCGTATAATTATTTAAAATGATGTATTTTCCCTTGTGGACAACTTGGTCAGGTTGAGCCCAAATTCAACCACCATACACCAAGGTGCAACCGGGGTCAAGGAATTGACTTAGTTGACACGGGCTACGCCCTTCATAATCTAATAATGGACATGTCAGAATGGACCTGACAACCATAATACAATAAATTCGACATGGTAGATTGGACTGCCAGCCAATTACGGACATGGTGGACTATCCCATCAGCCAATAGATGGACATGGTGGATTGACCCATCAACCAACTAATAGACATGGTGGATGGGACTCACCAGCCGATAATGGGCATGGGAGATTGGACTTGCCAGCCGATAATAGACATGATGGACTGACCCATTAGCTAATAAATTGGACATGGCTGATTGGACTCACCAGCCAACTAAAGGATATGGTGGATTGGACTCACCAACCACCAACCGATAACAGACATGGCAGATTAGACTCTCCAGCCGGTAATGGACGTGATGGACTGACCCATCAGCCAATAGATGGGTATGGTGGACTGACCCATCAACCAACTAATGGACATGGTGGATTGAACAATCAGCTAATAAATGGACATGTTGGAATGGTCACAACAGCCATTATTATAGATAATGATAGGGAATTTATGGACTTGTTTTATTTAATTATACGGCTTAGTGGTTAATCACTAACGCGGAATTGCTCCACAGGTTAGCAGCTGGAACTAAAGACTAAAAGACGGCAGGGTACCAACTCAGGTGGTGAACAGATAATAAGCGGACTTCTCTTTTTACTTTTCTTGTGTTATAAATGTGGCTATGGGAAACGGTCCAAGAATGTGGGATAATTACTTCATGCTTAGTCATTTGAAACATAAGTTCTTTTGAGTTAGAAATGCTAGACTTATTTGCTTTCATATTATTCATGTAACCTTTTACGTAACACCCGGTCCGGTTAGGACTAGTCGTTATAGGGTTGATTTTGTTAAATTTTGAGTAACACCTGCCCAGCAAGGCCCACAATATGATGAAACATAGCGAGTCATTACGTTATGTTTACATCAATTATATTTTAAGTCACACTATGGGACGATTCGAGCCTGCCATTACATGATCACACTATTGGAATCAGCTATAATGTCAGAAGTCTTGTCCAACATTTCATTCAACTCCTCATCACCCATTTGTGCTAGCTTAACACGATCAACTAAATCATTGGAAATAACCAAATTAGTCAGAAACCGTGTTAGTTGCTCCACAGGGGTGATAAGCACCACTTCTGCTGACATAGCTGAAAGTCTAGCTAACTGCAGACCTTTGTCCACCTTGCCTTTCTGACTCAACGTGTCTGCTACCACATTCGCCTTCCCTGGATGGTATAAGGTTTGGAAGCCGTAGTCCTTTAAATACTCTAGCCACTGCCTCTTTCAAAGGTTAAGGTCATTCTGGGTGAAGATATACTTCAAACTCTTGTGGTAAGTGAAACTTCAAACTAGGCTCTATACAAGTAGTGTCTCCAAATCTTCAAGGCAAAAACCAGTACTGCCAATTCCAAGTCATGGATTGCATAATTTTTTTCATGATTCTTCAATTGATGAGAGGCGTAGGCCACCACTTTACCTCCCTGCATAAGGACACATCCCAAACCCAACATGGGCGCATCACTAAAGACTACGAACCCTTTATAACCATTTGGCAGTGTCAAGACTGGTGCAGTTGTTACACTCTTCTTTAAAGACTGTAAACTCTCCTTAGACTTACTACTTCATTCAAACTTGACTCCCTTCCTTGTGAGCTTGGTCATCGGCAATGCTGCTAAGGAGAATTCTTTAATGAATTTCTTGTAGTAACCTGCTAAACCAAGGAAGCTTCTAATGTCAGTGACTGACTTGGGTTGTGGCCAATCAGTGACTACTTTCACTTTTGATGGATCCATTGCAACTCCGGCCTTTGAGATAATATGCCCAAGGAGTTTACCTCCTTCAACAAGATGTCACACTTTGGGAGTTTGGCAAATTGTTGATTCTCTTTATAGGACTTGAAGAGTAATGGACAGGTGCTTCACATCCTCTTCTTAATTATTTGAATAGACCAAAATGTCGTCCACAAACACGATAATAAACTTCCCTAACTATGCGTGAAATACTGTGTTCATGAGTGACTTAAAGGCCGACTGGTGCATTTATTAGACCAAAAGGCATGACTAAGAAACTCATAATGTCCATATCCTTTGTCAAAAGCTATTTTTCGTATGTCTGACTCCTTTATACTCGCAACTGGTGATAACTAGACCGAAGTCTATCTTAGAAAATACTTCGGCTGTTTTTAGCTGATCAAACAAGTTATCAATCCTTGAGTGAGGGTGCTGATTCTTGAATGTCAGGTGATTGACTTGTCGATAGTCAATGCACAGCCAAAGTGATCCATCTTTCTTCTTCTCAAAAAGACTCGGGTCTCCCCAGGGTGGATATACTTGGTCGGATGAAACCTGCCACAACAACCCTTCTAGTTGATTCTTTAACTCCTTCAGTTCTGCTGGAGCCATGTGGTATGGTGCTTTAGAAATTGGTGTTACTCCAGGTGCTAGGTCAATGGTGAACTCTAGTGCTTTCTTTTGGACAACGGGCTCTGGAAAATATTGTCCATTGAAAGCTGCCACAAATTCCACCAACGTGATGGAAGAAATCTCCTGTCGATGGAATGTGATTTTTCCTTGGATTTCCACACTAGCAAGATGCTTCCTCCTTGAAGGATGCATATTGCCAACCTCACCTTGTCCATCCAAGCTATCTGCCTTTCTTGCATCGATCCCTCCAATAGTTATGTCAGCTTCCATTCTTCCTAAACTTTTCCATAGTGTAACAGTCACTGTCATCAACGACTGGTGGCAACACTTGTCAGACTACCGGTGGCATTGGGTTGAGCTCCCCACCGCTGCCCGGGTCTGCTAACCCTACTTCCCTTGGGGACTCCCACTGCACCGTTTGGGGTGATGCTGGGACCTGGTGCTGAGTTGAGGCTCCATTCCCCACTACCACTCCTGGTAACCGCTGAATAATATTTTGAACCACAGAATTTGTATTTGCTGAAGCCTGCACCAGTCTCTTTATGGCCATCAGGATTTGGACCAATATAGTCTCTATGTTTGAATTTGACTGACTAGATCGGCTTGACTGTCTACACGTGCTTGCCATGCGAAACTGTCAAGAATTTTTTCCAACATGGTTCATTAATATGTTCTTTTTCAGTTTTGACTTAGGTTTGATAGCGAATAAATTCGTTAATTAATAACACAAGGAAATGGGAAGACGAACTCTGAGTACCACCTATAACGACCTTGCCCTAACCGTCCCGAGTGTTAGCTTAAAGAGTTAAATGTTGTAAACATACTATTCATGAAACATGAATCATGGCACCAGTGAACAACGCTAGCAAATTTTATAAATGATAAAAATAAATCATTTTCAAATAGCATGTGACAATACGTAAAAATAGAGATCCCATAGGTCTCTAGACCATTTCCACAGTCACATTTATAATGCAAGAGAATAAAAGGAAGTCCAATTTATTAGCAATTCACCCAAACCGTATGGTTGGTAAAAGAACCACCAACCACACTCTTATTCCTCTGTCCAAACTGCTCACTTGTGAAGGCAATTCCACATTAATGATAAAACCACTAAACCGCATAATTAAATAAAACAAGTCAATATAATCCCTATTATCATTTCTCGAGACTTTTAGTTGTTATGAGCCTATGTCGAGCTCTTAATATGCTTGGGAGGGGTGGCCACCCCATCAGCTGCCATCTGATGCATGCGCACACATGCTACGTGGCCCACGGCCTGTAGTTACCGATATTTTCCATTGACTCACCCTCACAGTATCACAAGTACATAATGAGCCGTCTTGCGCCACTGCGACTTGCCACCCTTTCAGCATGGGGGCAGGTATTCAATCTTTCAAGGCGTGCTGCCCTGTGTCGAATTAAGTCTCCCCGGTTGCACTTGGTGCATGGTGGTCGGTTATGAACTGAAGTCGACTAAGACTCCCACATAGTAATTTTAAGGGTTGCGGCCCCTGTCGGACTGAGTCAATTCCTTGACCTTGATTGCACTTGGTGCATAGTGGTCGAATTTGGGTTCAGGCCGGACGAGGGCTGCCAAACATGGAAAATACAACATTTCATATAATTATATGGACCTAGATTTGGCTAGTTTGCAAGTGAATCTGCAACCGTGACCAACGATGCTAATCTGAACAGAGAACATAAAATTATACATAAGTATAATTTTAGTCAAGTGGAATGCATGCAACTACATGAATAATATATATATATCATTATCAAAGTTCAACAACATAAAACATGCAACATTCAACAATATAAAATATATAAATTATTCATGTAACATAATCATTTAAGTCCTACTTTACATTTAAATTAAATATCTAAATCATAATTCCCAATTCACTAATGATAAAATGATTGTTGACTTATAACAAATTTTATTAGTATATTTTCCCTTTAGGTTGATAATTACTTAAGCACGATCTTGCCATTTAATATATGGCTTTAATCTTTAATCATTATAATTATTAATAGTAATTTAATTAATTAAGTCTTTCAATAAAATTATTTTAAATGATTTTTATTATTCTAATTCAAAGATATAACTAATTTTTTTTAAATTATTCAAACTCCAATAAAGGGCGGTTAGGGCGGGTCGTTAGAGGTGGTATCAGAGCATCCTGGTTACGTGTTAGATGGTGGGCTGGACTGGGGATGTTGGCTAGGCTGCCGTTCACGGGCCGAAGAAGGTCATGGGCTGGGGTTAGCAATGGGCCAAGTATAGGAATTTCCGGGACGAAATTTCTTAAAAGGTGGATAGATTGTGAGGTCCCTCAATTTAATCCCACATTTAATACTTACCGGGAGAAGATCTTGTTTATAAGTGCGAATGGACTACAGATCTTTAACTTGGGTTAACCATGGGTTAACCATTTTAAGGAAATGACTTAGGCCCATTACGTTGTACTTTGGGCACGGGTCATTACATGACTTCAACCAATGAGAGGAGTTTGACTAGTATTAGAATTTTGGCTTATATGATGCTCTTAGTGAGGGAGCGTCCATTAGGGAAACATTGTTTTCCTTGTGCTTCCCCAGCACAATTAGCTTATTACCTGGACACATAGAATTAACCTTTACCCCAAGAATAGGAGGTACCATTGTGGTACTGTATAGGACTTATAGTGTAGATGGTCAATGACAGACCAGTCCGGACGAGACAACTTCTTCACCCCATCTTGGGGGTGATGCAGACAAGGACTTCAGTCGGACCAGACCACACTGACTAGATAGAGGGACACCTGTGTATGCTCATCTTAATTGACAGCTTTGTTTAAGAGTCTACCACAACAGTAGTAGTCATGTGAGTTAAGATTAATGGTACAAATTGGTACGGGACGGAAGGTCATACACCACTAAAGAATGGACGAGACACAAGTCAAACCCTCACTATGAGTCCCCGTAGACTCAAGCAGAGATAGTGGTTCTTTGGGTCATTTGAACCCCATCCGTTTAGAAGTGCGTGACTAGTACAATCTTGAGAAACACATGCCTACTGTTAGTTCATTGAACTAGGGCCACTTAGAGTCTCTCTCTATGCTTGTCATTGATTGGCTATTCCATAGGCTGGCCACCTATGGTAGAGTCAATCATGATGATCTTAGAGACATGTCCGTGCACCTACCTATATATTTTAGCCACCCAGTATCTTATATTGAGTTTTTCCATTACCCTCTATGACTAAAATGGAGACCCTCAATACATACCTAGTAGGATTTTCTTAGCTGAGTGTACTCTCCTGCACTCTCTGATGTCAGAATATTTGATGCTGAAACACTTCATTGTTCAAGTCGTAGAACAAGGTGACAAATTTTTCACGAGAGATCCATTCACTTGTCATGCGAGCATAGATCTCAGGTAGAGCTGAGCCTTTACCCAAGTATTTTCACCCTCATCCTTCTAGATATATCAGTCATAATATCTACTTTCTAGATGGTTGAGATGAGCAAACTCTGACTAGTGCATGCGCTACAGACCAGATGCAGACTCCACAGTTACATGCATAATATGTTTTCATAATCCTTGAGACACATTGTACATGTGTACAGGTGTTCTCACCTCCATTCCATTAGAGTGCCCTCTTCAGCAACAGTTACTGAGGTCATTATAGATAGTTACGAGAGTCATAGCACAAAGTAGAGTTATAGCGGTTGTCCTTGTTCCATTATGGAACATAGTGAGATACTTGACTTAGGACCAAGTTTGCTAAGAACTGGTGAGCGGACTAGTTTCTCTTACAGGGACACCTGAGTGTTTGACCTAAACGGGCGATAGTGAATGAAATTGCCCATTAGTATACATGCTTACTTGGAGGACCGAGTCCGCTGATGCTAGTTAGGACTTGCAAGACACCCTAGTATATCCATATGACCTAGAACAGAGTGCCCTTAGGGTGCCTGTAGTTGACTTATTGCATTGAAGAGGACCAGGGAGACATGGGTAGACGTTAGGTCGCATACCTCGTACCGATATAGTTTATTGATGTAGCACAAATAAGTACCTTGCAATACTTTACTATACACGCTTGACCACCTAGTAGACCCTTAGGTGTGAACCTAGGTTTTTCCCGCCGAGGTCATTGCATTTATGTCCTCGTAGTTTGTAACTGCCTTAAGAGCTAGCCCAGTCAAATTATTCCAGCATGTATGACATGTTTCACCAGATAATCTAATCACATGTAGCCCATCCAGGCAGTATATTTAAGAGCTTGCGAACTTCGTCAATGTTCAGAGTTCTATCATAATATTGGTCCATTTGGGCCATGTGCAGCTACCTTTCGAAGGAGAGCTACCCAGATTGCCAATGAGATGACTTCTTTAGTTGAGTCTTCTTACTGTAGTTGTTGAGAGAAATTCCGAGGACATAATTTTTGTATGGAGGAGAGGTTGTAAAACAACCAACTTTGGGTTAGGAGTTTTACCAGATCGTAGTTTTTCTGGTTCGGGTCAATATAAGGAGGAGAGGTTTTCAGAGTTACACCCTAGTGCCACCGCCACTTCCGCTAGCTGCCGGAGAGTCTCCATCTCGTCCCGACCATCAAATCGATAGGACCGTGACCACCTCGTGTCTGGCTATTAGTCCATACCCACAATCACCACCGGCACTGCATGAGTCACCACTGACGACAACATTTTTGCTGTACCGCAGTCAGCCTTTTATGGCGACGAGCACCGGGTGCCCCATTCAGCCCCTTTCCCTGGTTAGGGGTCCAAAAATGGGCTGAACTGGACAGAACTGAGTTGAATGAGACCGAATCGAATGGGCTGAACCAATCCAGTCTGGGTTAACTAGAAAATCGGTTGGGTTGATTGGCCGGATAGGCACTGAACTGGCGGACTCGGACATGGGCTGGCGGGCTGGTGAGCAAGATCGGTTAGGCAAATGCTGACGAGGACGCAAACAGTGCGGACACGAACATGGGCAGTGGTGCCCATCGATGGAAAATGCCGATGGCGGTGTGGTAGGGGTCACCCCTGGTTGGGATCGATGGCCCATGCGACAAGGATCATGATGGAGATGCCAGTCAGAGGAGGCAGAAAGGGGCGGCATCGCTACCATGTGCGGCGATCGCAGCACGCAGCGGAAGTGGGTGGGTCTCAAATGGAAGATCTCAGCAAGGTGAAGCTCTTAGGCTAGTCGACTTCACTGGAGGACACTCGCCAGTGATGATCACTATAAGTCGATGGCCCGAGACGGGTGCCAACGGTGGCACCGATGGCGATCGTGGGTACGGATTGATAGCCGAGCACGAGGCAGTCATGAGGGTGCCAGTTCGGTAGTAGGGGAGAGGCAAACACTCACCGACGACGAGCTGAAGTGGTGGTGGTGCTAAAGTGAAAACATCCCAAACTGAGGGACATCACCGGAAATAAATGGGCGAAACTAGGGTTGAGTCTAAGGCTCAGATCTTGCCATGTGGCACGATCAGGACGTTTAACAATTTGTGGCCTAGTGGGGCCACCTATGGGTATATACAATATACATATGGACAGAAAGCTCAGATCGAGACCGTCTAAAGTTGAACCTAACTAGAGTCCTAAATGTTACCTATTGACGATAATTGAGGAAGAAGGCTAAATGTGCCTCGAACCATGAACTCAATCAAGTTGGGCCCACAGAGGCACAATCTAATCATCCAAAATTTATGTGCTACATGTAAATGAAATACTTAGAAATTCCTACAACAATACTAAATACTTCAATGGCATAGATCTAGGCCTAAAATCCTAGCTAACTCATAAAAATCAAATGTATACCTCATATATACATTGATAACGAATGCTCTACTGTATCATAATTGGAACTATCATGTGCAAGTCAGGCATACTTAGCCACTATAACATGCTCATTCAGCCACTTGGGCCCATACTCATGGTCTAAAAATTGGTCTGGCTCATGCTCATTTGAACTGACTCGATACTAACCAGAATTTGACAAAACTCTAATCATGTAAAACCCTAATCCAAAAATGGGGTTTTACAAAGGGGATAGTCCACAATAAGTAGAATCACACAACACCTAAGAAAACTAAACTAGCATGCAACTTGTAGCACAACACCTAACTAAATCTTACCAAAAGGTAAATTTAATTAAACCAAAAGCCAAACCAAACGGAACAACAAATAAAATAATATGCCAAAGGGCACAGATTTTACAATGGTGTACTTAGATATGTGCACCTTATAGGAATTTATTCCTTAGCTCCTCATTAAGTAGTACACACATTCTACCTTTAATTCTAATAACTCCATCATCTCCTTTTTGCACTAATTTGAAAGAAGTAAACAGTTTTTGTAATTCCTCACTATTAGTTTGAACCGATTTAATTCTATCCACAAGGTCATTAGAAATACTCAAGTTTGCCATGAATGAGTTAAACTTACATACCGAATTCACCTATAGAAAAT
>JAURVB010013691.1:0-40196 GCA_033002965.1 Piper betle | reverse complement strand
GTTCTCATGCATGCATTTCATATTTGCATCTCCATCTTGAGACGCCGAGAGTAGATCTGGTCGGCTTAACCAAATCTAGTAGATTAGCGAATGGTTCGGTCTCCGGTGACATTTTTGGGTCGGTTCACGGGTGAGCCGAAATGGGGTGTTACAAATCTTGTCTAAAATTCATCGTGTTTAGGTTTGATTCGTGTTTGACTTGTTATATTTTTTATTCGAGCGAATATTTGTGTTTGGCCCATATTCGACTTATATACGATCAAAATTTTTTTCCAATACTATATAAGGTCAATATGACCTCAATAATATTGACGAGCTGAATCAAGTCGAGTCGAGTATTTTTTTGAGTTTGAATATCTTAAGCTCAAGTTTTGAGTGAGGCCAAGCCGAACACTCTCTTAGTTTAAATTCTGTTCGTTGCTCAATGAACTATTTGTTTCAAGCCAAGTATTTTTTTGAACACAAAATTAATGAGCATAAATTTAGTCAAATCAAGCCAAATATAAAATACTTAAGAGTAAGCTTGGCTTATTTACACCCCTAATAATTAGTGGCTCATTGTGGTGTAACACTTGTGTGATTGTGGTAAAATACTTAAATTACAATAAATTAATTTAATTATTATAATTATTTTTAAATATTGTTAATTTAGATAATTTACACCGATCGATCAAGTGTTACCTGGTTTGGTTGAAGTACTTGATATAGCAAATATTTGGCCCACTATTAAATACCATCGCGGTGTTTATTAAATTGTTTTAAATTTAAAATGGCTTTAAAATGTAGCCGAAATGGGGAGGAAAAATTTTACTGTGGAGTCTACTTTTTGTGTCTTTGGCCACAGTTTCCATAAATCTAGGCTTAGTGAGGTAAAGTTATTTTTTGTATATATTTTTTATTGCTATATTAAACTATAAAAAATAAAATGTTATACAAATGAAAAAATACTTTGATAACAATGTAATTTAAATAATTTAACATAAAATCCTTCACAAATTTTATGCTTGTTTTTTACATCATGCAATTTTATAATAAAGAAAATCATCATCATCATCATTTATATATATATATATATGTATAAAGGGTGGGGGCTGTACTACAGCACAACCAAGATGGTTGTGCTGCAATGTTTCAGCCGTAGGATCAAATCCAACAGCTGAGACATGCCCCCCACTTCCCCTCTTCTCCAGTCGTTGGATTTAAAAAAAATTCTGCGTTGCCGCCGCTGTCGGCCGACGCGACACCACCCCACCTGCCCCGCCCGTCGCCGCCCGCCGGGGGCGGCGATATAACATTCGCGTCGACGGGGTGGCGGATCTAGACGCCCTGCTCTTCCCTTGCCGGCCCGCCGCCGGGCTACACCACCGCCACCCCGCCGCGCCCCCCGGCCCCCGCCACGCCCCCTGCCGTTGGATGCTAATCCAACAGCCAAGATCAAACTCTAGCACAGCCAAGATGGCTCTGCTGGAGTACAGCAATACTTTTTCCTATATATATATATATATATATATACATATTCAATTAATAAAATAAAATTACATATCAATAGAGGTTAATATAAGAAAGTTGGGTGGATCATTATTATTATATCCTTGATTACAATGAATACTCGACTTAATTAAATATTGTATCTTTTTATTAATTATTTGATAATTCCAATTCATTATATTTATCACTTTTATTTTAACGAATTACTTTTCACATTACTTTCATTAATAATTGGCCTCATTCACTGTGTGTTATTTACTATATCCATTCTCATCTAATATATAAAAGAATTGTGTTGAAGAAACTAATAATTTGGTTTTTTTTTTGTATCTCGTCGTCGATGATTGTTAAATAAATTAATATTTAGCTACAATCATGACAGGTTTAGTATTCTTGAATTTGAGATTACGCGATAAAACCTCGGATTATTTTAATTTTTATATACTAGATAGTGATTATTAATTTTTAGGAAATTATATGTCTGTAGGTGTACTTTGGAGGCTCCATTATTTTTCACAATAATTATAACACCTAACAACTATATACAAGAACTATGTATAAACATCATAATAATTATTAGTGATTGAGATGGACAAGCTAGAAAATGGATTTGAAATAAATAAAAAACGCCAGCTGAATTGTAAGTTCGGACTCGACGCATTTTAAGCCTGACCCGAAACGAGTTGAGCCGGAGCTAGCTCGACACATTGACAACGACCCGAACCAACCCGACCGTCCACTAATCAATAATTAATAACGAGGTGGAATTTATGGGGGGATTCCAATTTCCGTGGCACGTGTGATAGGATCGGTAAAAACCTTTCGCGCTCACATGGGCGGGGCTCGTGTGACGAGGATGTGCGTGGGGCGGCCTTGACGACAATTCGAGGTCCAACGTTTTATTAGACTGGGACTTGTGCGACGGTAATAAGGTCATGGGGACGTTACAAGTAATGCTCACATCAACTGTGACACACTTGTTCGTAGGCCCCGTCTTATCTCCAAAACCTAAAACCTAAGCTGTGAACATGCCACGAGCGGCAATTGTTCCTATTGCAAACAGTTTGGGGCTCAATTGTTGATTGGATTGATTGGGAGGAAAAAAAGGGGGGGGAAATTGATTGGATTGATAATCACAAGAAATAATCCACCTCAGGCGACTTACCGTTCCGACGGACGCACTTGCCAGCCTTCGTGTTGGAGAGGACGATGTTACCCCCGATTGAGCCCTTTGCTGAGGAAGAAAATCATGTTTTTTTTGCACCATGGTGCACTGCTGGGTGACGGACGGGTATTTTACCCGAGGTTTTTATTATATCAATTTATCCATGTTGAAGCATATACTTTAGACAGGGAAGATTGTCGAGATTTCTTAATCCGTTATTAAATCTATTCTAACAGCCCAAATTTAAATCTAAATTTGCTGAAAAACTTTATATTAATATAGGCTCGTTATATTAATATCCATTAGATTCGAAATTTGTTACTGAAGTGCACATTTAATGAAAATTTTCAATATTATGCCTTAAAAAAGACTCGAACTCGAACTCCACACTCTTTAGTACGAAATTAAGATACTTTTTAGAGTCTTGATTATTGAGCGGGTGAAAAATAAAAACATAATCTTGTAAAAGAGTTATATTATGAATTAATTAACATATGTACGTATGCACATGAATAGATAAAACCGAAAAGTTAGGAGATATGACGGGGCTAAGAGAGTGAATAATAATTTAACTAGTGATGTTTGCCAAATTAGTGGAAAGATTAGGTGCAAAGCAACATATGTGAATTGTCAGTCGCGTCATTCATAAAGACCTAAGTACTATACATACGGCCACACAGCGAACCCAAGCAAACATTTATTTTATATACCTATATTTGTTTGTTTTTTTAAAAAAAATTACGTACATAGGATCAGCTCCAACTTATATTAAAATGTGAATTTAAATAAAATCCAGCCAAGTATTCGAACGCAAATATATTTGTATTCTTCGAACTAACCAAATTTATCATATCTTAATTTAAGTTGGGGTTCAGAAAAATTAAGACTACGAAATTTGTGATTTGTATTTTTTCCGTTCTTATTTTTACGCTGAAACTGAAATAAATAGCAAAGTTTAAGATAAATATTTTCTTAAATAACTCATCTCGTGAGTCTATAATTCGTAACAAAAAAACCAACCCAACGAGAACCGCATAAAACAAAGAAAAATTATATTTTTCTTAGACGGCGTTGATTAATTAAAATTAATATCGATATTAAAATTTAGAGCGCTCGCAAAAAGGTTGACAACTACAAAACAACCAAAGCTGGCGTGTGGGTCCCGCACAAAAACATGATACATAATGACGTCATACACGTCACTTTCGATCGGGACGATGGGACGTGCGCATGCTCGACCGGGCCCCTCCATTCCCGAATCTCTGTCGCTCCACCCCTTTTCCCCAACAAAACCGGACTTTTAACCACTGACCCAACCCGAGTAGACCAACTCGACCGGTTGGAGATTAATGGTCAATCTTCATGTCATGTAATTGTGTCATTAATTAAAAAAAAAATCAATATCGGACCTCAAAAAAATTAAAAATGAAATATCCGGTTTTTTATATTTAAAATGTTATTAAATCTATTTCTGCTTAATATCGTCTGGTCTGTTGCTTCAACAAGACACCTATGTCAACATTATTCAATTTGTAATTTCCATTCTTCCTCACAAGCCAGCTTGAACTCTTTGTAAACTCGCAATCACTGCATTTATCATATTCTACTGTTTTTTGCAATCGAAATCGGGTTGGTTTGATAAAAGCTAGACAGCTCTTGCATTAACAACTCATATGGCACCTTAATTGATGGGGTTAGGCCAAATTTATGCCATTTTTTATTAATTACAATATACTTAATTATGCAACGAAGCTAGCGAGCTATGATCCAACTAATTTGGAATATTTTTCATGTCTTCATGAGATTAAAACAAGAAGCATGAGTCAGTTTTAAAAAACAAAATCGTTAGATGACAGATTTGACACATTTAAATGCAAAACACAACGGGGACGGCCGCTGCCTGCCTAATAAGACGTGGATGATTTTGTTTAGCAAAGGTACAAGACAACAACTGTCGTTCGTTCAATATATGGTTATGGTTATACTGACGTAAAAATGTTGTATAGAACAAAAAAGATATTTCCTCTTCAAGTGTTGGATGGGCGTCCAGAAGACAGTCCAATCCAACACAAAATTAGGCAGTGTTATATGCATCCAACCTAACTTTTTGTCCAACTCCAATCCCTTCTCTACAAGGATTTTAATTCTACAACCTATTGGCTTTTTTGCCAACCTTAATCAAGAGTTGGCCATGGCTAAGCAAATTTAACATAAACGTTTATTTTTTGTCCTGGCGTTTACAAAATTAATCTGGGGCACATAAAAACCGAGAAATATATAACCTAGTTCTGTCACTTCATATTGATTACCATGTAGACGTTTATATATATAAGTGGTACAAGATAGTAAGGATGTTCAAGATGAATTTTAAGTCTAATCCTTGGTACCATATTCAAAACATCGGTGTGACTTTGAATGTCCTCTCATTATTGACAAAGTACTCAATTAACAAAAATAATGGGTTTAGTCATATCACAACATGCTAACATGGAGATACATTTAACAAAATCAGTGTCTGAAAACCCTTGTCCTTCGTTCCCTCTCTTCCATTGTGGAATAAAAGATGCAAGAGTGATGGAAGCTAGAAAGGACACTGGGGTCAAACTGGCTAATAAGTGGTGAAGGGAAGGGACACCACACGGCTCACAAGATGACACTCACCTCCACTGGAAAGTTAGCCAGACAGAGATGGACAAACAAACTCAAACATGGTAGGTCCCCGATCAATAATTCCTCGCTTGATTACCCTCCAAATAGGTGGCCCAAATGACCCACATCAAGAACAAATGCTCTGTGACTCACAATGGCCTTGGTTCTTAGTTTTTACCCACAAGGAAGGGAAGGGGTAGCTCTCTGCGTTCTACAAGCTCATGTGATCCGCCGGCAATGGGGGAGGTGGCTTTTCTTTGATCTTTACTTGATTGGGTACATTCCTCGCTTTCAAAACAATAGTGATGAAGGAAAGATGTCGGAGACCACAGAAAGGATTCCAACTCTTTTTCTGATTTGGCAGGGGAAGGCAGAAAAGATCCATGAATGAGTTTTCCTCTCTTTGGATGGCGTTCTATTTTCATCATCCAGCAGATGAACATATCTGACTATCAGTGAAGAAAGTGTCAGCAAAACAAAACAATGCTCCTCCCAAGGTTTTCCCTTCCAAGTTCCACTCAACTACCTTTCTCCTAAATATCACTCCTGAGTAATAATTCTGGGAAGAGATTGCTGAGTTTTACCATAAACCACAAAGCTTAGTTATAATATTTAGTGGGGATTCAGTTCCTTGTTCTTTCATATGTACTCGTCAAAAAATTTATACCAATGAAAACATTAAGTAACTTATAACTTCACTGATACAAGCCTGCACTAGTGATGCTCCTGACTGCATGGTGGCGGGGCCGTCCTCGTGCTGACCTCTTAAGAAGCAGAAGCAGAATCATTGCTAGCCGAATATGTAGCTGGTGACTTTAGATTTCATTTCTAAGCTTTTCATATATTGCTTTGAACTCAATCATAATCGAAGCATTAGCTAAAAGAAATGTAGCTCTAAAGGAGAACCAATAAAATATACTTGCAAGAAATAATTAAACTTAGCAGCTCGCAGAATTTTCTTGCAGCTCAAGCTTACAGCTAGCTCATATTAAGAAAGATGCACTCGCATGCAAGATGGCCTGCCGGCTGCCACACTCTTTTACTTGTATGTATTATATATATAGATCCTGCATCATGTGTTGTAATCTTTACAATTCTAGCTGTCCAAGTAATGTTTTATGTTGTCTTTGTTTGACGATTTGTGAGATCTTTTGTGTAATTTACTTTGGTCTAAGCAGCTAACGCTTTTGTTGGATTAGAGGATTCCTATTGAATCAATGTTATGACCAAAACTTGCGTACTTAAAATGTTGGGTTCCCTGCTCGTGAAGACGACAGGCGTGAAAAAGAAGGGTGGGAGGGGGAACCCAGGCGCCCTCCCACTTGGTGAGCAGCAAGACCTGGAACGCCGATTTCAAGGCGCCCGAGTGACGGCGGACGTGGGTCCACACCAAACCCGTCCATGGACGGTTTTTAGCTGGTATTTTTATCCAGAACGTGGTTTCTTTGTGATGACGCTGATTAGGGGTACAGATCTGAGTTTTATAGACAGGCTGAATACTTTTGGGTGACCATTGAAGAGAAAGAGATTGGGGTTGAAGAAAGATGAAATTTTTATTGGGATTTTCTGAATCACTGATTGCCGCTTTGTCGAATTCTAGACCGATGAAATCTATTGTTCTTTATTAATTCTTTAATTTGTACCAAATTTGTAAGTGGTGTTTGATTTATAATTGTGAGAGTTTGTTCTCAGAAGGAATTGTTGGGATTGTAGTTGAATTATAATAGTAGTGGATTTAGGTTGTATGTCATCGTCATTTTTTCCTTTAGTTTAAGGGTTTCCCACTTAAAATTTAGTGTCAATATTATTTTCTAGTTTGTGATTATGGTTGATATATAGTTATTGCTCTAATGTTGATTTAAAATGGGGATTTAGTGTGTAAAATGCCAACAAAAAATATGTTAGAATATCCCACTTTTCGGTAAAAATAAAAGTGGATTATGTAAAAAAATTTTTTTTTAATTCAAGTTTAAATTTTGCAGAATGAACCATGATGGATTTGGTCCGACCATATTAAAAATCATGCTTAAATTCACTCTCTCATCAAATTCCTAAGAATGCTATGCTCTTTGTTATTAATACATAAGATCCAATGTTTTTAGATTTTTTTTGTTTGCTATCATATTAACATCTTATTAAGTGTTACAGTCAAAATCTTATTGTTTTCTAATTAGCCACGAAAAGGTTTTGAGTACAAATATAAATCGTGTTAGCGTTTTCGAGTGTGAGGGTTAAGACGTCAAGGCGAGACAGTCGTTTATTTTTCCTTTTTTAATATAAATAATAATGAACAATAACAACAATCCAAGGGGAAGAGCCCAAGAATCAAAGTAGCAAACACTAAAACTAGCACCGAAACCCATTCAAAACCAATCTAATGACCATCAAATGTGACGAAGCCTAAAAAACCTAATTAGCAATGATCATTAAGTAATGCACATGGAATCCAGTGGATTAGGATCCACCAAAGGTGGTGGGTGCTCAATTGGCTACTCAACCAAGGAAACACACAACAATAATATGTTTATGTCTCCCACACAATACAATTTTTTTTCTTTTAAATGATCTAAGAACCATGCAAAGTAAGCATCACAAGGGGTGTTTGCATTTATAGATCCAAGTGGGCCAACCAAGCAAAATTGATTTGATATTAGGCACCCTAATCTGGTGGTCAACACAAACCTTGTTTTTGCATTCAATTAACTATTGAAGCCCATTAGGCAGGGCTGTGAACGCGGTCTTGGGATGGGAGTCCTGCTTTGTGCCTTAATTTCAGTGAATTACTTAGCTTGTTTTGTTTACTACAGAAAATAACACTCCTTCGACGCTAATTACGCTACACGAAAGCAACGTTTTTGATCGATCAGCGTCGGTTAACTTTTATATCTTATAATGTCACTATTAAGTATCGTAAAGTTGACGTATGTTTAGCATATTTTTTATCCATCCGAGTAGTTGTTATTGTATTATATATGGCAGGCATGTTCAAGCTGTTTTCCACGTTCAAAACCCCATACCCATGTTGAGCAATTGAACATCAATCCTAATGGATTCCAATGGGCGACAGATATGTTTTCTTTTATTTTTGTTTTCAGGTTACAGGCAAGCAATCTCTGTCAGGAATCAGAAGAATAAATGAAATGGTAAATTTTACCGGTTGATATCAGATACCTACGGATTTGCCAAAAAAAAAAGATTAATAGCATGAATATAATCAGGAGGGTTTGACAGATTAAAAACAAATAATTTCGACAAAAATCAGGGTGAGAGGCTGGACCAACTGACAAGATTTGACAGGAGGAATGAAGTCAATTACTGTTAAACCAAAAAATAAATCAACAATTTCTGGTCTGAATGTTATTCCCCAACGACCCAAGCCATTGTTCCCATGTGCGGGCCAGGCCCATTAACAAAATAAAACATATAAACAAAACACAAACGAGGGACATGCTCATGCTCCTAATTGGGATCGGCAACATTACATCAAGCATCAAAGGGTTATTAAAAATTATTATGTGGGTTTGATTTAGAAAATAAAAAGACTACTGCTTGCCTATTAATTTAGTGTTTAAATGTAGTGGGCTGGTCCAGACAAATGGGCCGCGCGGCCGTGGGTAAGGCGTCCGACGAGCAACGAAAGTTTCATACAGGGCCCATAAAGCTTACTAGCCACTCGTAAAATGGGCCACATTATGAAATCACATGGGCTTTAGTATGATGGGCCTTTCAATGGAGGCCCAAAATTCACCTACGATATATCATACATCCCACTATAGTCCGACTTACTTCTTTTAGATGTTTACATTTTTTTCGTGCCATTCAAACGGACCCTTAAACAAAATATAATAACACATTATCGCTAACGAAATATTCTAGCATATTATTGCACTGAATTGCTGAATTAGTAAGTGTAGGAGGACGTTTTGACGGTATGTTATCATAATTGTGTTGTGACTACGACTAATTTGAAAAGAAGAGGAGTCGAGGAAAGGAATCAAAGTAGGGAAAGCAAAAACGGTACATGAATTATTTGATTTTCCAAAATTCATCAGACTTCAGAGGCCTTTCTCTTCCTCCCCAAAGCTTGACAGCGGCCTTGAAGATAAAGAATTTTTTAAAATGCTGACTACCAAGTTTTATGGGCTTTCTATAGAAAATGCGGCCATATGACTTTGGGCTTTGCTCTTCAACCATTCACACCTCCTGAAATCGATGGCCAAAAAAGTATTGTTTGTGTTAAACACAAGCAATGATTCATGATTAGCATTACATGCAATTTAGGGTGCACTGCACTGACAGACACCATTATTTGTTTATCACAAAACACACGGAATCGATGAGCTTGTTTCCCCTCCTATTTGCTGTCCCAAAGTATTTAAGTGACCCAAAAAAAGTACTTAAGTGACCAAAAGAATAAAATTAGATAAAATTTTCTGCTATCCTGTATTTACACACCCTTATGATATCTTAATTAGGGAAGATGTCATGTCATGTACAACTTAGATAAATTTTAATTTTACGGATAAAATCTTGTTATGTAATAAGATAGATTATAATAATCTAATATATTAGATATAGATTCTAATTTATTTTAATTTAAGATAGATTTTAATTGAAGAAAATATATTATAATAATTTGATTTATTATTTCTTTTATTTTTATTATATTTTAATTATTCAAATCTTGGTATTGAATTTTTATTGTATTAATAAGAGCATATGCGTCGTGTAATAAATATGTTTTTGAGTACTTTAATAAAAGCAAAAACCACCAAACTTTTCTACGCAATGATTCTTATTATTCTAAGGAGGCGATTTTAAGCGACTAAAAAATTAAAACTGCAATTCATAAAAGGACAAATGCCGTAGTTTAAGAAGCCTTAATGCATTATTTATGCCGCTAAAAATCTTTCCAACAACGTGGAACGCTCGCACCATGAAAAATTGGACGGCCCACATGTCGTCTGCTTCGAAATTTGTCGCCGTCGTAATTGCATTGCGATGCACATCATTGCCATGCCACTGCCGACACATTTGTATCCAACCTCCGTGATTACACCCGTGCCAAGACACAGCCGAATTTCAAACCATCTTTGATATCAATTAGCCGATGAATATTTTTATTTCTTTCTCTAAAAAACCCTAGGAAAATGAATATTCTCTTACCAAGCATCATGACATGCTATGATTTATCAGTGACCCAGTAATTCATTCTCACTTCCTCTTTGTGATGATTAATGGAGGTTAGTTTTATCAATTACAAGTTGTGGACCAACAACAGTTTGGTATTGGTGAAGCAACATCACCCCAACCATGTCAAGCAGAGGTGAGAGTTGTCAATGAAAATAGGAGACAAGAAAATTCAATCCTAAAACAACAAATTGCTGCAAAAAGAATATAAAGAACCGCAATATCCAACAATAGCTAAACAACCAACCAGTACCACCCCCCATTCCTACTCCTAAATCCCTCTTATTAACCCTAATCCCATCCTTAACCTAACTTCAAAGACTACTACGCTTGCATTGTCTAATCCATTTTGATTAATCCCCCCTTCACCATTTTGGAGCTCACTACATATCATCTGTACAAAACTTTCTGAACTTGGCTGCCCATGCTCAGCAATTGCACCTTCAATCTTCCATAACCTTTGCAAGGCCACGGTGGTGGTTCTTGCGCACAAAATGCGGCACGGGAGCAGGGCCCTTCTGCCCGGACTTGACCCTCATCTCAACCACCTTCTTGTGGGAATTGGAGTGGAGGCAGGCGACGAATGTCGGGCTGGCCGCAGGCCTGTACTCTGGGAAGAGCCGGCCAGACTTGTACCGGACGCCACAAGCATTGCAAAGCGTCTTAGGGCCCATTGGCCCTGCCCTCCATTGCGGCGTCTTTGTTATCTCACAATGCATACACTTCCTAACAGCTTGCTGTCCTGCCGGCGGCAACGCTCCATTGCCAGCGGCCAACGACAGCTTTTTCTTCTTCTTGGCCATCTTCTTCGCGGGATACTCGGACTCAGCATACCCGTCCAATTCCGGGGAATTCGGAGCAAGTAATGTAAGGCAATGGGGCAATGTGATCGGTCTCCGACGAGGACGAAGCCGGGGAGGTGAGTGACACCGGCAGCCGGAGCGGTGCGAAGGCAGCTGGACGGGACCGCTTGCTCCGGGCACGGCCGGGGACAGGGCCAAGTTGCATTGCCTTGGCACCGGCGGAGCTACTCTCAAGGACAGACACAGGACTTGAACTCCTGAATTGGGAGTCCTTCTGATGCAAGTCCTCCTCCAGTCCAACGTTGCCAGTAGAGAAAGAGTCCTCAACAAAGCTTGACAACCATTCCAGCTGAGCAATATCCTCACACTGCAAAACACGCCCACCAAAGCCCAAACTATCAATACAAATTCAAGCCACAAAGTACTAACCAATCTAGAATCATACAACCCAATGGAGCAAACACACCCAAAAGCAGTTTTTTATTTTATTAAAGGGGCTCTGGAAAGCCACGACATGTACCAATGGCCTATTCACATGTGAAGACTCCAAAGCATAAGTACGGAGTTCCCACCAGAGAGCTGTGTGTTACCCGGTCATGAAACCAGGTCAAGGGAGGTGGGAAAAGAGAACAAAGGTGATATTCTTTTCTTCGTGGGAAAAAGAATGGGAGAGACAGATAGGCCAAGAATCTTAGAATCAGAGAACACGATTAAATTTCACGTTGGGTTGTCGAGTTAGAAAGGCGCAGAGAAGCAGACAGAGGAGGAAGGCCAGGAGCACCCAAACAACCAAAGGAAGAAAAACTGTGCCCCCACCACCACCAAAAGGGATAAGACATTTCAATGGCGGCCCGGTGGACTAACAGCGACGCTCATCTGCTCCCCTCTACCCAAAAAAATAGAAAGGACCACAAACATTGCTACCGTGTCTTACCCATGTTGAGTAAAAAGTGATAAAGATTGACACTTTTGGAGCTAATGCTTAAGTAACGGAGAGAACGTAAGCTCACCGGAACGGCAAGGCCGGCGGCGAGGTCGTCCTCAGTGCTGAGGCTGCCGGAGAAGGGCGGGGAGTCAGCGGGGATAGGCGGCGGGTCGGCGGGTCCGAGTAGGTCCACCCCTCCCTGCTCGTCTCCGGCGCCGGCGACGTCGAGTTCCTCCACCGGGAAGTCCAGGAGGTCGTCGATGTGGTCGAAGAAGTCGCTGCACAGGTCGTCTTCCACCTCCTCCAACATACCACCGCCGATGCTGCGTACCACCATGGATGCAGAGGAAGAAGCTCTTAGGGGTTTGTGTATCTGAGAAGGAAGAACACGAAACGCTGTTTGTTAGAAGAGAGGCAAGATTGGCATGAGCGAGAACAGGAAACCTGTGGGTCTAGAACAGAAACAAAAAAACACTCTTTTCCTTTGTTTTTCTATTGTGTAGTGTAAAATGGAATTTCCGACAACAAAGATTGACAACTTGAACTTAACCAGAACACTTTGCAGCATTCAGTTCAAAAGTTCGCATGATACACTATTGACGTCATCAAGCAAGATTGAACAAAAATCACATATAAACTCACCTTGCAAATTGCGAAAAGCACCGGAATCACACGAGGGAGTTCTTTCCGTAAGAGACCAGTAAAAATGAAGTGAAAGAAGCTCAATCTCTCCACCGCCAAGAGGGAGTGGGAGAGAGAACGAGGAAGGAAGAGTTGAGGAGGAAGGGGAAGCTATAAAAAGGGTCGCTTGCCCACACCTTCCTGGTAGGTGAGACTTCCCTCTTCAGTGCAAGCTGTCTCCCTTCAGTTTCCCTCCCCCACACAAAAGTACCGCACCCTCTCCCTCCCGTTATCACCGTTGTCGTCACCTCCAAGCGTCCCTCTACGAAGACCCCACACCTCCTCAACCCCTCTTCGGATTGTTCTGAGAGGTTGTGGACGTGGATACGCAATAGTGGAAAGGAGGAAGCTTTTTGACTGTAACAGCTCTAGCTTGTATGTTATGTTCTCCTCATCTCTTCTTCTTCTTCTATTACTCTCAACTTGTCCAGCTCTTGGCTTTGGTTTTATACACAAACAAGAACAACTGGGTTAGATTTGTCAAACTTCTTTTTTTAAAACAAACTTATACAACTTTATTGTTTAGTGGTAATGAGGTGATTAAGAGGGTGATTAGGGATGGCGGAAATGACGGTTGTGGCCTTTTGCTTGAGGGGAATTTAAACGTCCTATCTCACGGCTTTCTAAGAGTGTTGGGGCATTGATTGTCAGATTAAAATAAAATTTTTTTGAAAATTCTTTGATTAAAATAATGGTTTTTATTCTGTTGTAAAAAAAGGGTAAAAATGGTTTTGGTGGCTATTTTTGTATGGGGACGGGCGGGAAGGTGTGTGACTTTGAAGGGTTTGTGATAGAAATAAACAAAATTTTCAGTACATAGTTTTCAACAGTTTACAATAGAATATATTTTCTAGTTTGGACCTAAGTACGTAGAATTTATTTCTATTTTTTAAAGTTTTTAATAAGCCAAATAATAGTCGGAATCGGTTGGATTGATTAATTAGCGAGAATAAATAATATCATTTTCTTTTTAAAAAATAAAACGTCATAGGCTCAAAAGAATATAAAAATATCTCATTTGAATCTATCTATTTCCCTAAAATTTTCATTTGGTTTTATCAACACACCCTTTGATCATTAGCTCAAATGGCTGCAAAAATCCACTGGGCTTTGGACTTCATGTCATATATTTTTTTCCCCGGTTGATATTAGGGATGTAAATAAGTCAAATTTGCTTGCAAGCATTTTTTTGTTTGACTTGATTCGGTTTAAATTCATGCTTGTTAATTTTATGCTTGAAAAAATATTCGGCTCGAAATAGATAACCCGTTGAACAGTGGACCGAGATTGAGCTAAAGAGTATTCGACTTGGCTTGGCTCAAAACTTGAACTCGTTGTGTTTAAACTTAAAAAAAATACTCGGCTCAACTCAGCTCATCAATACTATTGAGGTCATATTGAACTTATATAGTATTAGAAAGAAAATTTTAATCTTATATAAGTCGAATACGAGCCAAACACAAACGTTTACTCGGCTCGAGCTCAACTCAAAAACATAGCGAGCCGAACATGAGCCATGCCCAAACACCTATAATACATCAAAGCTCGTCAAACACTCAAACAAGCTTATAAAAATCACATCGAATTCAAAAATATCCCTATTTGGCTCAGCTCGGCTTGGCTCAGTTCGTTTACACCCATAATTGATATTGACTAGCTACAGTCATAATAGTGCGCAAATGATTAGTTAATTTGACATTGTTTTGCAAAGTAAGTTACATATTTGACATTTATTTTATACTAACAATAAAGTCCTCATTTTAGGGTGCTCACTATGACTAGACCATAGTTGCAAAAATCGGAATTAGAATCAGAATTGATTTTCGAGGGAATTATTGAATCAGATCAAATCGGTCAGGAATCAGTTCAGTTGAATTAGTCTAAATTTGGTTTATACAAAAATTTTAACTTAGTCAAAATTAATGGGTTATTAGTTATAGAACATGTCATTTTGATGTTATAATATTTATTATATTTTATGATATTTTCCCATAATTTTTTGAATTATTTGGAGTTAGTTATTATTTTTGACTAAAGTCAAAGTCAAGTCAACTTTTAATTACGAAAATGCCACTGTTATTTCACCCCCTTTCTCTCTCCCTAACGCTGCCCAATTTCCCTCCCCCGATCACCGTCACCACCCCCGCCCTGCCCCATTGTTGCCCTTGCTACCCTGTTGCCCCATCGCCTCATCACCCCCCTCCCTCCCCGCCCTGCCCCGTCGCCCTATCCCCCCACCCCCCCCCCCCTAAGTCGCCCATCGTCGCCTCTTCATTGTCGCCCAGAATCGGCCGATTCCGAAATTGGGTAGAATCCGATTCGAACCAAGACCAATTTACATATTTTTTTAATATAAATTATCACCGATCTAATTTAAATTGGCCGATTTCTACGACCGAGGCCTGGACAAGAGGGGATGGAACGAGCATGGTGTAAAAAAATACATCCAAATGTGCAGTGTGGAGCTCATGGTTAACGGGCAAATAACTTTTCCTTGGAGTGGTCTATCGATTTTGTGAACGTCCTTTCTATCCCCTTGGTCGCATCTTGGGAAACCATAAAGTGGGGCGTTATAACACATGGAATAGCTTCCAATCTTTATATTAAGCACATATATATATATATATATAAAAAAGGGAGACGGACGAGGGGATTTTTATTTATTGATACTTCTTTTTCCCATTTCTTCCCTTTGAAGGGAAGAAATAATTAAGTAATTAGGGGGTCAGGGCTTGGGTACGTCTTTGCTTATTAAATAGAGAAGACCCCCTACATATTTTGATCAGCTTTCCAAGAAATCCAGGTCACATTTTGTACATAAATCAAATGACTCGATCAAAACTAGGACGCCCTCTCACCTGAAACACCTAACATTCGGGCCACAGATCTTTGTTGACACAATCGTCGAACGACCAAATTACACATCCATATTAGTATACGATTATCTATATTTATTCACCCGTCACTCCCCCTCACACCCTACATATATCTCCATATATAAACAAGCATATACAACATCTCTAGTACAGCTAAATTTGTAACGTGTAGCCCTCACTCGAACATTGCATCACCTCCCGTATTTGACCCATGCTTGGGAGATTTGTGCACGAGAAGTGGATCCGACGTCACATGCAAGCATTGAGAAAAAAATGGCCGTGTCTGAGAGAACCCAGGCCGCACGCACATGGGCAAAGTCATGGCCATGCATCACCCTGTTGTTCTTACTAGAATTTTAAGGGAAAAAATAGTGTAATGTGGACTGTGCGTTTATAGACTGTGATTAGACAGTGTTTAGTTCTTAGTATGTGAAAGATTGACTAATTGTTTGTGTGTTGGAATTGAATGAGTCGGAAGGAATGTGTGGGTGGCAGCTCACTGTACCATGGGCAAGCACAGGTCCCTGGTCACCGTCGTGGAACTAACGCTCTCGTTGGAGTTGCATGTGGGTTTGATAGAAGGGACGCGTCGGATATTTATGTGGCACATGGACGGGTGCGCGATCGAGGTTCTTGTTCTCGGACGTGTCGGCGCCGAGTAAATAATAAGGATTTTTAAACTGTTATTATTGAGGATAAGATATTGAGAATGAAACCAAAAAAAATATTTTCTTAATAATGTTAATTAAAGAGAATTTTTTGTCGAGCTTTAAAATTTTATCGGGTCAGATTAGTCATCATCGTTAAAAATATTTTTGAAGTCTTTTGTTTCATACTTTTATGTTTTTTTAATTGTATTTGAGGCTTAATAGGATCGTTTGAGCGTTATTTTTCTATTACTGTTTTTTTTTCTATTTTGATCTTCTCTTTTTGGCGATGAACATTTTTATTATATATAAAAAATAGATAATTTGTATTATATATACCTTAGTTAAAAATGAAGCCATATAAATACATCGCTTTTGTATATATATTTTTATAAAAAAATGTATTGAAGGTCTATTTAGTTAGAATGAAAATAGTGTAAATAAAAAAAGTCATGTAAAATATAAATATCATGAGATAAAATGTCATGAAAATTTTAAAAATTTTAATATCCGGTTTAGATAATAAAAAATAAAATGAAAATTAAATATTTCTTCCAATATAAATATGCAAGTGCCTTCCAAATTTTTTTCTAATTTTTCATAAAATAATATTACTTTGTTAAATTTTTACTTATAGTTGTTTTGACTAAAATTTAAGAAAAGATTAACTAAATTTCAAGGCATCCCATCACAAGAAAATTTGTTACCTTCTTTGTATTTTCTTAACAATTAATAATTTGAGAAACTTTGGGAAATTTTGGGAAGAAAACAAACTTTTGCCAGATAATACATATTAGGGGTCAGATTAACGGATGACTTGGCGAATATGAAGCATATTAATGCACTACAGGTTTTAAAGAACCCAAACACAATTTACCCAATCTGGCCCGGTTTGAATCCGAGCGCCATGCGGTACTTTTTCAGTCAAAAAACTAATTAATATATTGTAGAAAAATAAACAATTAATTATGCAAATAATAAATAAATTGAGTAAATAGTTCATGTATGATTTATTCTTAAAAAGAAACCTTAATATTAGTAACGATTGATATAAAATATAAGTGGCTTTCAAATCATCTAGCCACTTATTTAAATCACATGGCTATGATTTTTTTAGTATGCACAAAAATATTTTTATCATCCAATCGTCATTGTAATTTAATGGCCAATATTAAAATTAGCTTATATAAAAATATCAGCCACAACTAATTCTAATTATTATTTTCTTATGATAGTTTTGGTTTTATTACTTATATTTTATATTTTGATGGAAGCTTATTAGTGCCTCAAATATTAGGTCATATTGGAGACCAAACGGGTATTATGTGTCCTAAAATTCCCAAACTCATTCATATCTATTATAGGAAAAATTGGATAAACTCTAACCTTATTTTTCAGGTCAAAATATTCAAATATGAATAGTTACTCTTATTAATAAAAAAGTAATTTTAAAAATAAGAGGCTTAATGAATCAAAATAAAATAAAAATATACACATAAGACTAAATCATTACATGATATCTTTGCCTTCAATTAAAATACATATTTAAAATTAGAGTCTATATAATATATAAAATAAGATAGTATTGAACAAAAGATTTTTGTAAATTTAGAGTCTCTGTGATTTATACGATCGTCTATGACACATCTTATCTAATATTTTTAAAATATTTAAAAATATAAAAATCCTAAAATTAGAATGAAGTATAAATTTTAAGAAGAAAAAGCAGCATAATGAGTTGTATAAAATTTTACCTTATAGATCTCTGCCAAGTATCTTTGTTTATAATTACTAAATTAATTAAAAAAATTAATTTTAATAATTTTAAATAAAAACACTTGACAATTTTTAAAATTTCAATCATAATTTGTTTTTCCTGGCTCGACACGTCCGATTGACAGCTATTCATTTACGTGGGCCCCGCAGGGAGAAGTGTCCACCGTAGGCCAGCTAATCGCAAACATTGCGACGCGGACGGGCACGTGACCGGCTGCTCCAGGTAATTTTGGTTTCCCCTTCTTTATTAACAAATATATATTTAATGAAAAAAATATATCTGCCTATATAATTGCCTTGCATTGAAGAAGTAATCTATGTGGTTGTTTATTACTCGGGAAAAGCGAAAAATATAGGCCCACACCAAGTGGGGTCGGGTTAAGGAGGTGACATTTTGTAGCCTCCACAAGCTCACATATTATGATATATAAAACAAAAATGCTGATTATGACTTCTTACCTTCATCTATGATTGGTTATAGAAGGGAATAAAATATCGTCACGCAGTCAATATCGCCGCTAATGGAGCGTGTCGGCGACCGACACTTGCCGACACCTCACAGGCGATAGTCGGGATCTCAGTTCGGGCTCCAGTCTTTGCCAATCGCCGTGTAGAAAAGAGTGCCGTCGGCGCCATTGTTCTAATCTTCTCGAACTTCTCTTTTTTGAAGGAGCGTGAGAAAGGTTTGCCCCCAACATATTAGCACAAATAAAGGTTTAATTGGTTTGAAAAAGTGCTAAATCAGCACATCAGATAACGGGGTGAAGTTGGAAGTGGAATTTTTACCTTGAGGACGAATGAGTGTTTTTGAAATTTTTAACAACTCTGGTATTGATTGTGGAACGATAATATAGTTTTTGGCGAAGGCGAAGGTTACGCGGTATTTAAAAAATAGAGCGTTATCCCTTAATTTAAAATTTTTAAAAATAAATAAATAAATAAAGGGGGAGGGGGGACATGGTGGGCATGTGAGGTGTTTGTGAAGGCAGGAATAGGGCACGTGATCCTCCCCCCGCGTGATGGCCGCGCCCCTCCCTTGGCCTCATCTTTTCTCTACTTAATTGCCCTTGCTCACGTGGGCCAGGTTGGACGCTCGGTGGGCCCCCACCTGATTCTCTTTTTGAAATCGAAATCCAGCCCATTCTCCCGTCTGCACTTAAAATGCTTGAGGTGATGATGGCTGCCAGGGCTGTGGAGTTTTGAAATGTAGCTGGGAATCAGGCACCATTGTTTAATCGCAAAATCCGCAGTTGGGTCGAGTACAGGGTCAATGCCACATTTTTCTCCGCACAAATATTTGAAGGAACACGAATGAAAAACAGAGTGATTCGCAAAATTCAGTTCAAAGTCAATCCATTAGCGTGGCTGGAATGGGTAGATCACCCACCATGCATCCACCTTCTTGGAGTTGAAATCGACCCAAAATATCACATTTTGTATGACAAAATAAATTAGAGCCGGTGGTTGGGACGTCCAAACTTCATGCTGTGCCCTTGTCAGCATCTCTAGGCTCCACTCGATATTGAGGTGCATGTAAATAAACATGTGTATTTCATTCCAAGATCAATTTGCTCTAACTTTTAATTATTATCGAAAAGAAAATAATTCGCTATAAGATTTGGCTCTAACGTCAAATAAGGCAAACATTATAACGTAAAAAACTAAATAATGATAATTTTAAAACATTGACACCCAGATTACCACTTTTGTGAGATATTGTACGGCCCATATTAAATTTTATTAATGCATTTAGTTTTTGCTCCAATGTTCAGATATTTAATTTTCAATTTTCATATCTTTTAACAGAACAAAGCTCTCCAACTTGATGTTTAAATTCAAATTTGAATTTTAGGGTTTGTCAAGCACGTGTGCACACCTCGCACGTGCTTGGCATCCTCTTACCGAAAATGGGCCTCGTAGGATGAATGCCAAGGCCCACCATGGCTCCCTACGAGGGAAGCACCAATCGAAGTTGGTCAAGAACACCAAACCTTTGTGGAGTAGTTGATGCATAAGCGAGCAAAAAGCCTGGCAAGGACCCAACTTTTTACTTGCTTACACTTCTAATCTTCTTCCCAATCTCACCAAACCAAGAAGACTCTCCCACAAACTAGCCATCTCTTGGTTGTAAGATAACTCAATTTCAACTAAAAGATGGAATCTTCGCAGTCGGTTTGGTAAGTAAAGAACGTTAATCAACTGCACGCATGTACCCATGTGCTGAGCTTGTACCCTGCTGCTGCTTTTGGTCAGCCCTATGATTTTCACCACCACAACAAGGGCTGCATATCCATTATGTTAATCTTTTTGTTAGCTGTCCATATGATCAGGAGGAGCTTCTTTCATGTGCCCTTCTTAGCAATAAGGATTCCTCTGTGGTCAGAGCCGTTTTTTCCAATAGTTCTGTGATTAAATTATTTGATCTATCCTTGCCAAGCACTTATCAGCTATCACTTGCCTGCTAGAGATATCTTGCAACATTCAGACAGAAATGGTCAGAATGAGGCTGTAAATATTCGTCTTCGATCTGGTGACAAGCCATGAGATTATGTTCTTCATTCCATGTGAGTAATGTACTTGAAAATTTGAAATCAGTAAATAGTTTGGATTATGAGCTGTGTCGTCTGTGAAGGTGGTTAGAAGCTGCATGCATGATGGTCTGAGTCTCATGATGGTGGGATTTAATCATGTAGAAGTTGATAAGGAAAAGCTAAGCAAAATTTCCATAAAAAACAGCGTCGGAAAGCAACGGTATATGTGGAAATTTATGCGTGAAGTTGATCAGTAATCAAAGTCTATGTAGAAAATAATACCCAAAAAAGACCAGATTAATTGAAGGCGATGGTTTATTGATCATATGATGGCATGGATTTAGCCTTACAAACCGAGTCCAATTCATCATGCAAATTGGCAGAAAGCTCCATGTTTGGAGTAGTCCTTACACAGTTTAGTCCACCAAATTGGCCAAACCAGAGTTGCTTCTATGTTCGAACTATCTGTGCAAGTTGGAGAAGAAACTACTTCGAAGTATGAAAATCAAATGTAGTGTTGTGGCGAAAGTCACGTTAGCATTAGGCAGCTCATTTTTTGTTCATTTGTGTCGGCAATCGTGGCGAAATTCGACGCAAGTTTGGCCACTTGGCCCAAATTTTTTTCTATATTTTTAGATGCTTTCACCTTCTAAATGAAATGCAGGGGTGAGCACACTTCGATTATTCGGTTTTAATTAAAATAACCAACCAAACCGAACCGTTTGGTGTGGTTTAGTTTTAAAAAAATGGTTCGGGTCAAGTCTTTTATTAGGTAACCGAACCCAAGATAAGTAAATTTGGTTCGAAATTGAATCAATCCAAAGCCAACCGAAACTAATTTTTTTAAGAAAAACATTAATATTTATATTTTATGTGGGTTATTATTAGTTTTTATTTTATTTTATTTATAATTTATATGAGATGTTTAATATAATATTTATGTTTAGAACATTTTTTAATATAATTATAATAATTAAATCATGTTTATATTTAATTTATTATCAAAATTATAATTAATCTTAATATATTTATTCTAATTTTGATTTATTTTTAATGGAACCAATGTGACTGAAGTTTTTTGGTCGGTTTTGGTTTAATTTGGGGGAAGATTGGGTTCAGTTTGATTCAAGAACCAGATCACAGGATCACTTAATGCTATTTCAATAGTTTGGTTTGGTCAGATTTAAACTGATTGCTCACTCCTACTCAAATACTGAAATTTAGCCTTCAATGTTCACATGATAATTGTGGGTTTAATTTTATATATTTTAAACCCCCCAAATTTTAAAACTTTATATGGTAGTATTTTACAATATTCAGTTGTGTACACATACACACCAATATAGTGATTCCATGTACTCATCTTAATATAAATAGTGTTGCCACGTAAGACAAAATCATACTTCCCAGACATATCTTCTTTTTTATTAATAAAATAGAACTCAAAATTTTGGTAAAATTTTGATAAAAAGTAGGAGATTCTACTGATCAAAATATATATAAAAAATCAAATTATTAAATCTATCTTCTCATTTAATTAGAGATAATCTTAAAAAATTGAAGCCTATCTTAGTATTTTATTAAAATTTATCTATAAAATTAGAATTTATCTTTATTGTCATTTAATTGGAATCTATCTTTAAAAAAGAAATATATCTCATTATTATACAAAGATTTATCTATAAAATTAAAATTTATCTATAAAATACACCGGTACATCTTCCTTTGTATAAGTTAATTACATTTGCTCCAAACGTAGAACGTTTATCTTATATAATAATTTTCCCATCTTATAAATTAAAGTTAGCAGGGTTAAATGAGAGCAACTCCCACGCTTTCAAACTAAACAACCTGCTATCCCTTGCCACAGAGAATTGCATTGCACAAACAGAAACACACCATTCTTAATGTAGAGCTTTTTTAAGGACTTAATATGTAACTTTTGATTTGTATAAGATATTAAAACGGGTTAAAATGGCACTCCAAGAAGGCATCAATCATCATATATCCATCTCATAGGTCATGGATCGGAACAAAGCCCACTAATCAGTGGAGTTTTTGAGGCGCATTGAAACATGGAACTGCTCTGGTACTTTGCCTCCACGCCTGTCCAATTGTAAACTGACCAAAATCGGAGCTGCTGGCCAAGCCCACCCACTCCAAGTTGCCATTGGCCGCAAGATGACGATAGTGGCCATTGCCGGACGCTCCTTTAAAAGAAGTTTTTTAAAAATTAGAGGGCAATCTAGTCATTATAAATTTTTTCGCTTTTTTGGTAATTAATTTTGATTATTTTACTACTAGAAAATAAAAAATTATCTTCCATCGTCTAGTAAAAAAGCTCATTTATATATCTTGGTAGACACTAACATCCACTAGCTGTTAGAATTAGAAGGTCTCAGATGTCTATGTTCTGTAAATTATATCAGTTATTATCAATAATGATCGGCTTACTTAAAAAGAAAAAAACAACAACAAAAAACAAAAACGTAGGCCTTTCACAATATAAATCTTATTTTCACTCCCATTGTGGCTCGTCGGTAAGAATAACCATGTAGAATTGTAAAAACTTGCAAACACTCTTGTTGAAATCCTGGATAAAAACAGAATATTCTAACACACACCATGTCCTACAAATTAACAAACTGATCATGCGCAGACATTCATTCTTTTATCTCTATATTGTAGCTCCGGTGAAGCTGTCCAAGTCCTCTATCCTTAAATTGTTTGTAACTTGGTTAGTGATAATAGGTTAGCTTAGTGCACAAAAAAATATCAGAACTGGTGTTTAGAGTTGGGAGGTCGGGTAATAAGATGGGTCATGGAGTGAAGACTAAGTTCCAACAAACGCCTCTCATTTTCTAAACTTTTCGCGGTGGTTGGGTTGTTTTGCTTCCAAAGGGAGAAATGTAATAGCTATATGATGATTAAAGAAATGGTTATCTCTCACCTTCCATGGCTTGACACAAGCACCTCCCAATTTGTGGATTGTTTAAAACACGAGTAGTCCAATGGAGGCTTTTCTCGATACTTTAAGCCAGCTTAATTAATCTTCATGTAACTATAAATTGTCAACTATGCCCAAACGAATTTAACTTTGCACATTATACTCTATAGTAATGGTTTTTGATCTGGTGGACATAAATTCCAAACTGCATTGCAAACTTAAACAAGAAATTAAACTGCCAAAAAAAAAAACTTTTGACTTGTGTGCACCTAGTAGATGGAATAGTTTTCCTATCACAATTGATTAATCAATATCTACCTCTATATGTAACGTAGTGGCGATTATTTATGTTAAATAGCCTTCTTATGCTATAATCTTTAAAACAAGTAGACAGTGAAAAAAAGTTTAACATCGGTCATTATTATCTACACAATTTCATATTTACGTATCATGCATTGTTAGATGATTTTTTTCTCAAATTAATAAAAAAATCACGGTACTAACTAGAATACCCATTCTTCTTTCCAAGTGTTAGATGTTAAATGGTTTCTTCCGTTTACTTAACATAGAACCATAATTTATAATTAACTTGTCCGACGACAATAAATCATATATGAAAAATACACACGAATCACCGAAAATAGCTAAACAAAGGAAATAATTAGTTACTAACTTTCCTGGCTATAAGATCTAACAACAAATTAGCACTCTTTACCGGCATACATAACCGGCATTGCAATGACACCAAGATATATTGTTATTATACTGAACAATTCGCCGTAAAATAGTTTGCCCGTTGTAGTAAAACTGGTATATTTATCAAATGTTATCAATACCTTCACCTCAATGTGATGGTGTTGAAGAAGGGTAGCCGTGCCAAATTTCTGGTTTGAATGTTACCGAGGCAACCGACCATTGCAGTAGAAACAAAATAGAGCGGAGTTGCTTTGTTTTGAAGTTAGCTCTTCTTCTTGGTGAACATGTACAAAGTATATGCTGCTGGTGGTGCCCAACAGATTATTTGGGAAGTTGAAATCTATTCTTTCTCAAAAATAAAAGGGGCCTGTAGAGCCAGTCCACAATTCATCTCAACCAAGGTTCATAAAGCATCATATTGTCTGTGCTCAATGCTCATCTTCCTTTCCATCCCTACCAGAATTGGAGAAGACCCACCTCAAGAAAAAACATCTCCGAGACCAAGAACGTCAATCCGGGGGTAGAAGAGAGTATGATTCTTTCCAACCCTTCCCTGCTTATAAGCTGTTTATGGTGTGAATTGCTGACTTTGATCTATTGTTTTAGATATGTTTCTTTTTCCTTCGGATTCAGATTGGAGGATTTTGTGATCAATCAGAGAAGAAAAAGAGATGGCAGAGAAATCTGGTGTGCAGCTAGGTGTGATAGGAGCGCTGGCTCTGTCGGTTACATCTTCGGTAGCCATTGTCATTTGCAACAAAGCCCTCATTAGCAGTCTTGGATTTCCATTTGGTATGCCACTTAAATCACACATTTTCATCTGAATAGTTCAATGACCATCATTCTTTAATTGTTACATGCATAGTGGTAAAATTGGTTCATATGGGTAGCAATATTTTTGCTTAGAACTAATATTTTCATACGAGACATTACCAATACCACAATATGTTGTAGCATAATCCGCGTCAACTTGAGACTTTTTAACGGAATCTGACTTTGTTTGCCTGTCCAGCAACCACACTCACAAGCTGGCATCTGATGGTCACATTTTGCACCCTTCATGTGGCTCAACGCTTCAATGCCTTTCAGCCCAAACAAGTAGAGATGAAAACTGTGATGCTATTTGGCATTCTCAATGGTGTCTCTATTGGCCTTCTCAACCTTAGTCTTGGCTTCAACTCCATAGGTTTCTATCAGGTGCATATATACCTTAATCACCAAGACCCAACTTTCAATTTTACTCGTTTCACACAGTTTAACTATTGATCATGATGTAACAGATGACCAAACTAGCTATCATACCCTTCACTGTAATGCTTGAGACTCTTTTTCTCGAGAAGCAATTTAGGTGAGTAGAAAACCAATCAAAAAGAAAGTTGTACTTTAAACTTCCAATTTACTCAAATTGTATTTTCTGATTGGAATTCATCTACTTCAGCCAAAAAATAAAGCTATCTCTTCTGGTCTTACTTCTTGGAGTTGGCATAGCATCAGTTACAGATCTAAAGCTCAATCTGCTAGGATCACTACTCTCCCTCCTTGCAATTGCGACCACCTGCATAAGTCAAATAGTACCCGTCTCAACCTATACTAGTCTCATCTTCTTTTACAAATTGAATGGTAGGATTATTAATCTCTGCACTTTTTACTGAAAATATTATTGCTAGATGACCAACACAATACAGAAGAAGCTAAATGTATCATCCACCCAGCTGCTCTACCAGTCATCACCATTTCAAGCTGCCATTCTCTTTGTATCGGGGCCTCTAGTTGATCAATGCCTCACCAAGCAGAATGTCTTTGCCTTCAAATACTCCTCGGTGGTCTTGGTATTAACATAAACAATGCATTTGAACGCATTCAATCATCCAACAATACTATCTATCACGCATATACACAACTTCGTTGTGCAGGCTTTCATCATTCTATCCTGCTTGATAGCCGTCTCTGTGAACTTTAGCACATTCCTAGTGATTGGAAAGACCTCACCGGTGACATATCAGGTTCTTGGCCACCTCAAGACATGCCTTATCCTGGCTTTTGGCTACACATTGCTGCATGACCCTTTTACAGCAAGGAACATCATTGGCATCCTTGTGGCCATGTTTGGCATGGGCATGTACTCCTACCACTGTGTTCATGAGAAACCCAAGAAGGAGGGCATTGACCTCTTGCGTACATCTCAGGTAACATTTTAATTTCAGCACTTCATCCCTACAAATGGAGAAATGGGATCAACCTGCATGAATTTTCACTACTTTTCGCTTATTTTACAAATTAAGGATTCGGCTCCACTGTTGAACAACCCTGAGAAAGAAGGTGAAGCTAAGAAGACTAATGATGTGGCTCACAAGGATTTGGGAGTGTAGTATAATGGAACACAAGAGTGGAGAAGATAGGGAGAGAATTCAGAGGACGGGAATAGTGAAGAGAAGCTCTTCTCATTTGTGATCACTTTGGATGTAAATGCCCTTAAATTTTTGTTTTGTTTTGTTTTTTTTTTGCTTTGCCTTGATTAAATAAATTTAATTTCTACCATTCATAACATTGTTTCCTAGTGATTGGATAAACACCAGGAACATTTTCAATGGCTTATTGTTTAAAGACAAAGAATCATGTATTTTACCAGATGAAAAAGGATTTTTTTCGAGCAATTTCCAACACATTTACATATTCATATGCATCTCAATAATTGCCTTAAAACACCTTCTTTTTAGAATCCGGGTATTGAACCATCAAAGTCCAACTTAAACTTAAACTCTTAAATCATCACACACGTTAGAGGATAAAAAATATTCTTGAAAAAAATGTACTTCAATAAATTAACCATCGGGCCGAAAAATATACCAAGAATTTTTCTTTTTTATAAATAGCAAATGCTAAAATTTAAAATTTTCTCACAATTGATGAAAGCAAAAAATTAATGGCCTCTTATGTGTTGACTTTTATTATAAAAGAAAGAGTAATAGCCTATAATAAGGCCTTATAACCATTATGTTCTAAGGCTCAATCAATTTTAAGCATATTACCCGCCTATTATATTTGCAGTTTGTTATTTTAAAAATAATTGATTATTTTTAATTATGATTCTTTAGTTATTAACGGGGTGTTTTTAGTGGATTATTTTCTTAAGAGAAAAACGCAATACTATAATTAAAATTATGAGATTTAATTAATAATAAAAATAAAAATAAATTAAATTATTATAGTTTATTTTTTTATTTAATTAAAATTTATTTTTAAAATCAATTATAATCTATATCTAAGGTATCAAATTATTCTAATATATCTTATTATCAATGACCATTTATTTATAAAGTTAAAATTTATCTATAACCTAAGTTATGCCCGACATGCACCTATCTAGTTTCTAATTGTTGACCTTATAAATTTTAAAATAAATAAAAATATAAGTCAATATAATTAAGCTAGCTATAAGTCAATTTAAGCCAAAATAACTCAAATACAAATATATTTGTCATAAAGTTAAAATTAAACCAATTAATTTAAGCTAAACAAATTTGATTCCACAAGTTAAATTAAATTAATTAATTTAACCTTAAGCAAAACTAGATTCCACTAGCCAAGAATGGGCGGCCCTCCCCTCACCGCCGCTGGCTACTCCTCCCCTTCCCGCCACTGTCCGCCTGCGACCGCCGCCATCTCTTCCTTTCACACTGTTCATATTTCCCTCTCGCTGCGGCGGTTCGTCTCTGCTTTTGAGCACCAAAACAGTAGTTTTCTCCCACGCTAGCCATCTTCAATAGCCTCTGAAATATGCTGGCTATTTTGATTTGTTGTTTCTGTACTTGAACCTTTTTGGGTGTGTGGGAACTTTTTTTTATCTAAACAGTGATGATCTCTGCAATCATTCATTTGGACAACCATAGTTGGAGAAATTTATGCGTTTTTTCTAAGTTCAGACAGTGATTGTTAATGAATGCTGCATCTTTTTTGTATATGCATATTTTTTATGAAGACAGTGATGGCATTGATTCTCTGTAATCTTATATTTTGGTCCTCCAAAATTTGAGATACATGGAATCATCTCTTTGTTTTTAAGTTTATACCTTGATTATTTTTATTAAGCATGACATCTGGACATGTGCAAATTGTAATTTCTTAGCTTGTTTGGCTCAATTGTCAAGCCCTTAATTTGAACATGTTCTGGGTTCTTCTTATGTATGGTAGTAGCTGAAATATTTGCCTTGACTAGTGTTTTTTATTTTATCCTTAGTTATGTTGAACTTTTCCTCTGTGATTATTGGTTTTGCTATGATTATTACTTATGTAGGGAAATTATGGGAATATATGTGTAAAGTTTGATCATTGCCATTTGATAAACGGTATTATGATTGTGGTGTAGGTGTGCACCATAAACTATGCAGAGTTCCACTTGAGGTCATTAGATAGACATTTCTTTCATCTCTTTTGAGAGAAATCGTCCCCCCAACCAGAAACTCGGTATCAAATGAGGACCTTGGACTTTTGGATGGCATAGAAAGTAGCTGTGCTTTATCCGTGGTGGACATGGTCGGAATTAGCCTGAGAATCCAATATTGCAAACCACAATCGCTTCGGAAATGTAAATTTCAGGAACTGAAAGCTATGAACATGGTGAAGAAGGTTTTATGTGAAAAGCAACGAAACCCTAGCCAAATCCAGCTTGTTTTGGCGGTTAATGATAGCTTCAAAAGCTACAACTGTAATCCAAGTCCCATTGCTTATAGTTGCATTATCAACTTTCTATTGAAAATTTTGCTGTTTGATGATCTTCCTCCTCTTCTTCGTCAAATGGAGACAGTTCAGAAATTGGACACTCCAGAGAGGAGTTTTTTTTATCTGATACGAGCTTATGGATGCACCAACATGTTCCAAGATTCAGATGCAACCCTACTGTGCTATCTCTTGACGCATTGTTCCACCTTATGCGAGAAACAGGAAGGATCGCCTTTGGTTTGCCCTGTTTTGTAACAGACCTTGGCAAAGAATATTCGGCTTGAGGGCTCAAGCTTTTCTATACTCATAAAAACTCTTTTCAAGATGGGAAAATTTAGTTATGCCATGGAAATTCTGGATCTGATAGACGAGCATGGTTATTCTCCGGACTTCTCCATGTAAACATGCAAGCTCAACAGTGGTTCAAATGCTTCATGAGAAAATGAGCAAGGCTGGAGTGTCACTTGGTGAAACAGGATACAGTAATGTCATTCGTGTTTTTGCCGGGGAGAAGAAGGTTATGAAAGCATTGGATATGTTATATGAAATGGAACTGAAAGGATTCCAACCAGATGTTATAGATTACTCAATTGTTCTTGATGGTATGATAAGTTGTGGTAAGTTTGACAAAGCAGATGAACTGATTGATGGAATGCTCGTTATTGGTATTAATCCTGATGTTTTCACATACAACATCTACATAAATGGGCTATGTAAGCAGGTAAAGTTTGAAGCAGCGAGTGAAATGCTAGTGAATATGGAAGAAGCTGGATGCAAACCTAATGTGATTACATATAATACCCTTATAGCTGGATTATCGAAAGTGGGAGACTGGACAAAGCAAAGAGGTTTCTGAGGAAAGTGAACTTGAAGTGCATCCGTGGCAATATGCTTACTTACGAAATCCTAATCAATGGCTTCCTTCGAAAAGATGAGGTGATTGAAGCATTCATGCTTTTCTCGGAGATGCTGGGAAAAGGGATTATACCTAAGACATCCGCTATTGATTCAATGATGTGTGCTCTTTGCAGATCTGACTGCTTTCCAGATGCATACCTTTTGTTGGAAACAATGGTGTCTAGATGCGTCATTCCTGTGTCTCTGGGATACAATACATGGTGCCATAATCTGTTATTTTGGGACAGACATTGAGGACTGCATGGGATACAGAAGTCCTGTTCATGATAAAATATTTTCGAAGCATGAGAATAATCTCCATGCACGTTGGGTTGCTAAATGTCTCGGGATAAACATGTCGATAAGTTCCCGTATTCACCATCTTCTACATGTTGATCAACACAACCTGATGAACACATGCTTAACCCCTTCCCCAAGCCGCTTACCTCTATAAATAACCCCTATACCCTCATGGAAAAATTAGAATTAAAGCAAGCCTCTTCTCCGATGAATGCCCTGATCGCCGTGGCTTGCCGAGCAGCCCAAGACTTGGAGAGGACTGGTGGAGCGAAACCGGGGAGGATTTATCTTTTAGGTCTGGTGGAGTGAAACTGAGGAAGAAGACCCCCCTCGAAGCTTTTTTCCCCACTCATCGAAGCCATCCCCGGCGACCAAATGTGTCACCGGCGCCGGAGAAGATGAGGCGATCTGGCTTGTTTCTTGTTTTACTCGTTCGGGGGCTCATTTTCTGCCGATTTTCCTATCCAACTCAGTCAGTCCAATACCAGTTTGAGACCACCAATGTGAATTCCTTGCATCCCTTTGCAGAACTAGACCCTACCCCGACACTGTGAAAGCCAGCCGTCACCGGAATCTTGCTGTGAAGTGCCAGGCCGGAGAGGAAGATAGAAGGAAGCCGCTACACCCTCCGTACTTTGAAGCCTCTTTACAGCTATCCCAGGTAACCACCAACAAATCCATCATGTCCAATAGATTACCCTCATCTCAGGCTACAAGATCCGATCAAGCCCTATCGCCATCTGTGCTGCCATTTGCTAGAAAAAGCCGAAACAAGTTACGGTGATATCATTATCACCAGGGAACTTTCCTATGAAACCGCCGCCAGTCATTGCCATCTCCGGTAATTGGAACACCTCCGGTCGACTACCTTCAACAAGAAAAACCGATCTGGCTGTCCCCGGTTGCTGCCACATCCGGAGTTGCCGTCGGCGAAGCCTCCCGACTCGCCGGTGTTGCACCCACGCTAGTCTGGTCCATCAGGGCCGAATAGCAGGTCATGTCCGCCTTCCATTGTTTACTGACCGAGATCCGGACCAAGTCTGTTTGCGACCCGAATCTGACCCGCTAGAGCCTGAGCCAGCCCAGCCGCTTCACCCAATCCCGGTTCCATCAATTTCCAGCTCAAACTGACCCAAAGCTGGTCCAGTTTGACCCTTCTTCCTTCCTGGATTGAATTCAACAACTTTCCCGTCTGCTCTGTTTTGTGCAAACTTCGGTCTCCCATATAAAGCTTCAAAAGTCTCTTGGAGTTATTCTCTTATGTAGTTGAAAGATGAGTTATTTATCTTATTCAAAAGCCAAGTTTTGACACAAATTGAAAACATTTATGTGGAAGAGAACTACACACTTCAACAAATGAGTTATATCTTCATGACAGTTAGACCTAAGACCGCAAGTGGGCAACTAAGTAAAAATGATTTTAACACAATAAAATATAGCTAAAGTAAGCTCAATTAACAATACAAATAGATGATAAGAAGTATAAATAACCTCACTTAAATAGGTGGTAAGTGAGGTAACATAAGATAAAGGTCTTAAAGTCATTTGTTTTGGCAAATATATTAAACCATGTCAATTACTAAGTCATTTTGAGCTTGATTAACTTAACTCGCTAAAGTCATCAAGTCAAATATAAAAGTGTTAAGTGTGTTAAAATATGTGAATACAAATAAGAATAAGCACACAGAAGAGAAGGAGAAGAGAAAAGACATAAATAATTTTTAAAGAGGTTCACAACCAGTATTCCTCTCTTCTAGTTGAGATCTTAGTAGCTTCACTGTGACAAACTGCTTGCATGTATACCTTACAAGTAACAAGGTAAGGCCTCCACAAATACTTCACAAGTGCGAATAAAATTTGCACTCCAAATACCCTTAGAGACTCAACAAGCCTTCTTTCTTCAACGCCAATTGCGAATGATCCTTAGCCAATTAGCTCCAAACACCTTTGGAGCACCACTACCTTAAAGCTACCTCCCTTTACAAGATTACACATTGAGCCACTAGACCTCCTTCTCAAAGCAAGATGTCTCTCATACTCTCCCCCACCAAGGGAGATTACAACCAACTCAAGACATTTGAGCAACTTCTCTTACAAAGAGCTCTCCTTGGTACACAATCAAACCTAGGAATACAAGGTAATAGGTACAACCACGCTTAATACAAACTTGTCCTACTTAATTTGATCCAAGAGAGTCTAGGGTTCATAGTAATAACAAGAGGTATTCAAAACACACTCCCCAATACCCTATTTATATGTTTTTCAAACATCTCTTGAAATATTAGCTGTTGGAATTTGAACCTCTCCATTTACTTTTTCCAATAGTTATTTTTGTGAGATCTCTCAACTTAGTCCTACATTTAATACCTACTGGGAGAAGATCCTGTTTATAAGTGAGAATGGACTATAGATCTTTAACTTCCGGAGTACCCATTTTAAAGAAATGACTTGGCACATTACGTTGTACTTTGGGCTGGGTCCTTACAAATGGTATCAGAGCCGACCTGGTTTCATGTTAGATGGTGGGATGGACTAGGGACATTGGCTAGGCTGCCGGTCACGGGCCAAAAAAGGTCGTGGGTTGGGGTTAGCAACGGGCCAAGACTAGAAACGTTGGCTAGGCTGCTGGTCATGGGCTAGAAAGGACGTGGGCTGGGGCTAGCAACGGGCCAGAAACTAGGCATTTCGAGAACGAAATTTCCTAAGGTGGATGGATTGTGAGATCCCTCAACTTAGTCCCACATCTAATACGTACTAAGAGAAGATCCTGTTTATAAGTGGGAATGGACTATAGATCTTTAACTTCCGGGGTACCCATTTTAAAGAAATGACTTAGCACATTATGTTGCACTTTAAGCCGGGTCCTTACAGTTTTTGACAATTTTTCCTTAAAGACCGGCTGTTAAATGATTGACTGAATGTTAGCCAAATGTCTATTTAAAACTAACTACATCAGCTTTGGCTGTTGAACCCGCGACCAAAGGCTGATCAAAGTTTACTCAAGTTTTGATTCCTTGTGTCACTTCAGTCCTAGGGTTTCCAACCCATCTTCGACTGTAAAATCCTTGACTGAAGCCTAGCATAAGTCCTCCTTTGCTTTGTACCCTCTAAGCAATGTCATTATCGAACTCTTAATTGAAGGTTTGCCAAACTCTGATGCTTCATACATATTCTGCCAAACCTTATGTCTTCGGTTGCCAAACCACTGATCGAAAGTCAAAACTTCATCTTCGTTGGTTTGCACGCCATGTCTTCAGTTGCTGAAGTCTTGATTGAAGTCTTCCCACATCAACACTTCAAATAAGTCTTCAATCTTCAAGTCTTCATTTGGTTGCTTAGTTTTTAACTCTTGAACTTAGAGAGTTTTAAGATGTTGTCACATTAAAATAAGGTTCAACAATGTTAGGAATTTATGTGAAGATAGATGAGGAAAAATAAACTACTCTATTCCTTTGTTCGATGTTAGATTCATGGGACAACTTGATCATGAGTTTCAATCATGTCACCAAATTTGACTTGGACTCTGTGTACATCACTTTTGTCAAAGAAGTTGAGGAGGAAATCATTGGAGCAACCTATTTCATCTTCAGGGGAGTAGACATTGGTTGATGAGGGGCACAATGATAAAATAAGGACAGCAAACAATGGTGATATAGACTATGGTAACTTCAATGGAAAAAATGACATTAGGTGATTTTATTGTGACAAAGTTGGTTACATTAAAAAGTATTGTCACAAGTACAAGGAACAATAGAGGCATAAGAAGAAAAACCAAGAGGAGGACGATAGAAAAGAAAATAATTCGATTGACTGTGACTTGGTAGTGATGTCTTCTTGTGTGAATCAATGCAGTGGCTACACTCATGGTTCAAGTTGGATTGTAACAACCCGCTCGTTTCGAGCCATGAGCAAAGTATTACTATATAAAACTAAGTGTCTCATAAATTAATTTTCTATTAATTGTCAAGATTTTAAATAAAATATTAAATTTAATATAACAAATGCTTAGAATAATCTAAGCCCTATGAACCAAACCAAAATTCCACTGTCATGCAAAGAATCTAGAAAAAAGAATAGTCCAATAACAAAGTGAGAATAGTCCAATAACAAAGTGAGAATAGTCCAATAACAAAGTAAGAATAGTCCAATAACAAAGTAAGAATAGTTCAATAACAAAATCCTCCAGTTGTCCCGACTCTACCCATCCGTCCATACTCATCCCTGCGGAGGAAATTTCGCATTATTGATAAAAACACTAAGTCATATAATTACAAGAAAAAATTAATATATTCCACAACATCATTAATTTGACTTTTAGTGATTATAAGCCTATGCTGAGCTCTTAATATGCTAGAAGGGTGGCCGCCCATCTAGCTACAATCCCATGTATGCGGGCACACGCTTCGTGGCCCTCGGCCTGTAGTTACCGATATTTGCTATTGACTCACCCTCTCGGTATCACAAGTGCATAATGAACCGTCTTGAGCCACTGTGTCCTGTCACCCCTTTCGGCATGGGGACATGTATTTAATCTTTCAAAGAATTTTAAGGGTGCTGCCCTGTGTTAGACTGAGTCAATTTTTTACTCCGGTTGTGCTCGACGCATGGTGGTCGAATGTAGGCTTAGGCTGGCCAAGGCTCCTACATAGTAATTTTTAAGGGTGTTGCGCCATGTTGACTAAGCCAATTCTTTGACCCCAGTTGCGCTGATCACATGGTGGTCGAATGTGGGGTCAAGCAGACCAAGACTCCTAAATAGGAATATATAACATTTCGAGTAATTATACGGACCTGGAATATTGATGAGGCACCATCAACTATAACACACGATCCTAACGATCATAATATGAATTAAACTTCTCGAAAACCTTCACTTTGTGTGTAATACCCGTGACTCGAGTCAGAGTTTTACGTTACCGAACCAGTCGGTTCAACCATTGGTTTGAGTCGAGTCAGTTTCATGAACCCCGTGCTGATTCGAGGCCAGCAGTGAGTTATGAGCGATGAGAGTCAGGTGAACCTGAATATATGATGATAACGTCGAAAAGATGGTGAGAAATGAGTTATCAGAATATATGAAAGTATGTAGTATTTTTCTTTTTATGTATTTGATCGTAGAAATAGTTTAGGCCGAATAATGCATTAGGACGCATTAGATCATATTCGGGTGGGTAATTAGTTATAGAGCATGTCATGTGGATGTTGTGGTGTTTGTTTTATTTTATGGGATTTTTCCATATTTTTCTATATTTTTTTAGGATTTATTACGAAATAATTATTATTTTGACTCGAATAGGAACCGAGTCAATACTAATTTACGAGTTTGCCACCAGAGTATTTCATCTCCTTTTACGACACTTCCTCACCCAAACCTTATCACTGTCGCCTTGTGCTCATCGTCGATGCCGCACTGCCGCCGATCGACAACGCCCCGCCTTGCTGTGCCTCCCTGACCGAACTCAACGCCGTTGCGGCCACCCTTGCCACCACCACTTTTGGAATGAGCTCACCGAGCTGGTTCTAACCCTTATCCCCAATTGGCTCGGCAGAACAGTCGCTGGAAAACTGCTGTAACAGTTGTTGGAAAATTGGATTCACCGAAATTCATCGGAAATCACCTGATCTTCCATCGAATCCCTCCGATCGAACCCTATCGAACTTCGGACGCCATAAGGTGCCGAATTCGAGCCATGAACCAGACGAGGTATAATTTATTCTAATTTAATTATTTAAAAAGTATTAATTATTAGAATTGCATGCTAGGATTTCATAATTGATGTGTTCAATATTTTCATGTTAGTAAAAGTATGAATGTGTGTGATTGTGTGATATTAAAATGAATGCTAGGGAATTAATTAAGGAGACTAGATAACTGTTGTAATCTAATGCAACCTAGAGTAGGACAATTTGTATTGATGCATGAATGATGTGAGTATGACATAGGATGTGTGCGCATCATGAGTGGGCGTTAGTATTTAGTTTTGATGTATAGGTACGGAGTAGAAGCTCACTGCCTAGGCGCAAAGACCCGATTGGAGCTTCTACCAGGTCTGTTTAGGACTCGTTCTCTATTTTACACTATTTTATTGTGTATTTGATTTATTATATGCAGGACGAGTTAAGTGACGTTTTATCGGATCCCACTTAACTCGGACCATTTAGCCAACAGTTTTCTGGATTAATAACCCTCGAAGTTGAGATCCCTCGAGTTAATTTCGAAATTAAGATCCACTACAAGTTGCCTTCAGGCTTATTGTATAAATCCCAACCTAGACTTATATATGTCTAGTTTTTGAATTTTTAGTGAGAGATGGAATGAGGGTTATCGACGGCCACGTCTTGAGATAGGGCATGTGCTCGTCAAAGCGGGCTCTGGAGCTGGGGAGAACCCACTTCATTCTCGAGGGAATCCTGACAACTCTACCTTTGAGTTCCTCAAACTTGGAGAAGTGTGGAGGTTTATAGGTACTGGAATGCAACGCATGTCTAGACTTGTAGTTTCAAAGGGTAGTGAAGGCACATGCCTGAGAGTACTCGGCCCTTGTACTCAGGGCCAGGAGTAATATGGAGGATGTAGAGGGCGGAAAGGAATGAAATTGATGTGAAAAGTGATAAATAAATGGCCAAAGTATGAGAATGAGAAAGAAAGGGGGACATTGTTGATCTATGTCGATGGCTCCCATATATGCCTTGATGAGTGTTCTATGAGGAAGATATGAATTTCTTTTCAACAGGAGAGTTAGCTCTCCTGTGCCAGATTGATATTAATTATTTTCTAGACCGGTAACACTCATTACTGAAGATTTCCTATTATATATGTAGGTGAGCACCTCGACGAATGAGAGCTGTCGGGACTGTAGAGGAGCAGCACAGAAATTGCACACACATGTACCTGCCGAGTGTATATAGTGATGATGATGTGTATTGAACTGTGTTGATGAATTCAATATGCTATAACTGTGAATCTATTATGAGCATTTTGCATTTGAACGGAAATGGAAAGTGAAAAATGTGCAGGGTAAACTACGAAGCAAGGACAACTAGAATGTGATGGAAAATGAAATGTTTGGATTATGTTTTGATGCATGTTGATATAAATATATGATGTTTACTGTTGACAGGGTGGTACCTATTGCACTTTTAGGGGAGTCTCCGTCGGTTTTTCCATAAAAATTAATGAATTTTTATTTGAATTTCTTGCTTGTTGCATTGACTTATTTTTGCTTGCACATCATAACATGCATGTAGGATCATATTAGAACCCAAACATCATATCCATGCATTTCATGTTTACATTGCCGTCTTAAGACGCCGAGAGCTGATCCGGGTCGGCTTAACCGAATCCAGTAGATTACCGAACGGTTCGGGTTGCCGGTGACATTTCCAGATCAGTTCACATGTAAGCCGAAACGGGGTGTTACATTGTGAACCAAATGTGCTCACAAACTATCAAGTTGATATTTTATTTAACAATCAACAAAATTCTCCTTTATATAGAAGAATATGTGTAGAATTCAAGAAGTCACTACATTAAATTTTATAAATATGTGTGGAATTCAAGAAGTTGCTACATTAAATTTTATAAAAAAGAACGTAATCACTCATAACTATATCATTTGTGTGATAACAAGAAGTAAAAAAAAATGACATTGAATAAATACGAATGGGTCCCAATTCCAAAAATTTAATAAATAAAACTTATTTAAAACTATTGCATCAGTACTCTAAAGGTTATAATTGATAATTTATGATATTGATTTTTAAGAATTAATTTAATTAAATATTCTTAGTTTTAAGATTTACAAAACCCTAAATAAAAGAACCTAATTATTTTTTTTCAGGGTTTTACATGGGTGGTGGACTCTAGAGCATCATTTCATTCCACATTAGATGAAGACTCTTCTGTACATACAAGTTCGGGGTACTTTGGAGAGTGAAGATGAATAATCATAGAAAATACAAGGTCATTGGCATTAGAGGTGTGGAGTGGTAACCAATATGGATCATACATTGATTTTGAACAATGTGAAACATGTTCTAAATTTAAGATTGAATTTGAAGTCGACTATGAAGTTAAATTACAGAGGGTTTGCTTTACATTTTACCAATGGGGTGTGGAAGCTGATGAAGGAGTTTCTTATTGTAGCAAGAAGGAACATGTGTTGCATTCTTTATAGAACAATGTTGTATGGTTCTAATATTGGAGATGCTATATATATCATTGGTAGTGGGTTTTCCAAGAGAGTTAGCATCCGCGTGTTTGTCACACTAAGGTAGAGATTTGTGATAAGAAGAAAGCTTTGCAAGGATAATTTAGTGAAGTTTATATCTATGAAGAGAAGAGGGTCAATGATGACCAAGAAGTGTAGAGTTCTTTATTGGTGACTGGAGTTCATAGTTTGGTAAAATTGTTTGAGGATGGTTTGACAGGAAAGGAGGAGGCAAAGTTGGCAAGTTGGAAAAAGAAATCGGTTCAAAGTGTTCCCCTTAGGAGGGTGTGGGAGGTGAGCTGGAGGTCTCCAATTAGGGGAGAAAGGCATGGATGGTTCGTGTTGTCCATTTATAACATCCCATGTTTGGTTCATCCCAGTTCATCCTTGAACCGATCTGAAATATTAAATTATAATAAATTTATCACATCTTAATTAAATTACATGGAAGACAACACCTAGAAAATACCCCCTAATATCTAACCCTCTTGGTGTCTTGGAAGGAAGACAACCAACCCCGAATATGCAATAGCATAAAAATTTAAAAACTAAAAAAATGTAAAGAAAATAAATATATAGATGATAAAAGTATTAGTGACTAAAGATGAATTTCTAAACATGAGGTTCATGCATTGTTTGCAAGTATTCAAGAGTAATAGTAAAAAATACATGAACAACCTAAAACACAAAAAATAGCAACGTGACCAAGAATGAGTATTGAGTATTAAACATCCCCTAATATCCACCAACAACAAACAAGGTACACCATTAACATATATTAAAAAAAAGTTAGTGACAAGTTACTGGTTTACAAAATGAAAAAAAACACAACAAACTGGTATACGAATTTGCCGTTCATATTAAAATAAAATAGGAAAGAGATACATCACCACAAGAAGAAACGAAGCTAATAAAAGGAAACTACACCGGCATGTACCCTACTGCAGATGGGGACACCTTGATATAGCCTCTCCAATCATCACCATGCACCACTCCGTTGAGCTCTGAAGGCAAGAAGAAGAATGGTATCAAATACCCTACTCCTCTCCGAGTGTGAGAAGCTCATAGATGCATGGATGCAAATGATGTAGCAAGAAAAGAATAAGAGTGTTGCACCTAACTCCCATTAGCAATGCAACAATAGAGGCTCCTCAAGGATCACTTGGGGACTCTAAGCCTCAGAGTGGAATTTACCCCATGGGACTTACTTCTCGAAGTGAGACTTACCAAATCCACCATCCAATCTCTCACCATCATAGGTCTACCCTTCGAAGTAGGACTTACCCATGCAATTAAACAATGTTGAAACTAATACTATATGTTATAGGCTTGGGTAGAGAAAAATAATAGTGGGTCTCCATAAAGAAGGCAATTGTAACACCCCGTTTCGGCTCACCCGTGAACCGACCCGGAAATGTCACCGGCGACCGAACCGTTCGCTAATCTACTGGGTTCGGTTAAGCCGACCCGGATCTGCCCTCGGTGTCTCAAGATGGAGATGCAACATGAAATGCATGGATGGGATACGTGGGTTCTAACGTAGTCCTACATGCATGCTATGATGTACAAGCAAAGACAAGACAAAATAATAAATAAGAAACCAAAAGAAAATATATACTATTTTATAAAAATACGGTAACACATACTAATCTACCATGACATTCAACCATTATCTCATTCGTTTTTACCTGAGCCG
>JAURVB010013690.1:0-14601 GCA_033002965.1 Piper betle | reverse complement strand
TGGTAGTCAAATCTGGGCTCAGGCCGACCTAGGCTACCCAACAAGGAAAATACGATGTTCTACCTATTATACGTACCTGATTTGTGATTACGTCTGACTGTGACCCGTGAACCCTAATACAGTAATGGGGAGGTCGCGTGGGACGGAGATGAGGGATGAAATACTCACACAATAATGGGGAGGTCGCCTGGGACGGAGATTAGGGATGGAAATACTCCCTCGTCCTGTATATATATTCACTTCAACCATTCCCTCCATTAAATTCTCATACCCCATCATCCATTGGTATTTCCTAGGTTCAACGACCCCTTCATTAAATTCTCACACCCCATCATCCATTGGTATTTCCTAGGTTCAACGACCCCTTCTCCTTTTATAAAGAATAAATGACGGTTAGGGTTTGTGGAAGCACCCTTTCACCATAATTCCTTTAACCGGGTAATTGGGTAATTAACACGGTTCACTTAACCTTTTCACTCAACCTCTTAAATGGTATGGTTCACTTAAATGGTTAAATGGATAATTAATGTGTTCGACCTGACTGATTCAACTAGGATTGTTTGATTAGAAATTACTTTTCAATTTGACCGGGTAATTCATACTTAACCAACTAATGAAATTTTTCTTTTTCCGGGTTCTTTACACTACCAGCATATTAAGAGCTCAGCATTGGCTGATAACAAGTAAAAGTCTTCTAAAATAATAATTGGGATTATATTGACTTGTTTCATTTAATTATGCGGCTTAATTGTTTCATCACTAATGCGGAATTGCCTCCGCAGGTGAACTAACTTTGGACTCAGGACTAAAAGTGTGTTGGTGAATAATTTACTAGCTCAGGTTTGGTGAATTAATAATAAATTGGACTTCCTTTTATTCTCTTGTGTTATAAATGTGATTATAGGAAACTGTAACACCCCAAATCTGGTTCACGCTCGTGAACCGAACCAGTACTCATGCGGATCCAATCTCGGCGATCTTAAGATGAAGATACAACTCGCAATGCATTGATGAATGCACAAACCCTAACATGGTACTACATGAATGACATGCAATTCAAGCACACACCAATACAATTACGATTAAACTCAATAAAAATTCTAAAATAAAACAGACAGAGTCTCCCCTAAAAGTGCAATTAGGGTCCACGCTGTCAAAACAATATAAACCAATATATATGCATATATCAACAATTTCATTCACATAATCTAATATACTGTATATTCATTATAGAACTTGGGCCACACTTCTACTGTGCACTCTGATCACATCTCACCTCTTGTCATCATGTCATAACATCATATCATTTCATTTAATCATATCCTATCATGTCTTAGCATTTCACATCATTCACAATATAATAGCATCATAAATAAAGTATTAACCACTCTATCGACTGACATGTGTGCAAGCGACAACAATGCTCCTCCGTCCAAGCTGGCTCCTCCAACTCGTGATTATTACCTACATATAGTATAAAAACACGTCAGTAACAAGTGTTACTGGTCCGGAAAATAAAATAACTATAACAAGCTGGCTATGAGAGCAAACTCTCATATGAAAGAAAACATCATATACTCCACGTGAACACTCTGAAGGGCACTACTGAGGAGCCACTGGGCTGCAGACCCGGTAGCATCCCGAACTTACTGATCTGCTGCTGGTACTGTGCCGCTCTCGGCACTTCTTTTTCAGTACTTCACGTAAAACTTTATCCTAAGCCCTCTCCTTACCTCCATATTTCTCCTGGCCTTGAGCACGAAGGCCGAGTACTCTCAGGCAGTCGCCTTTAATACTCTTTGAACCACAAGTCCGGACATGCGCTGTACTAAACAGTACCTGTAACCCTCCACGTTCTCCGGGTGTGAGGAACTCAAACGCGGAGTTGTCAGGATCCCTCGAGAATGGAACAGTCCGCTGGCACTAATCCAGAGCCCGCTTTGACTATCACGGCATCCGCTCATGGTACGTGCAGTCAGTTTCTCCATCTCTCGTCTCACTGAAAACGCGAAAACTACATATATATAGGGCTGGGTAGGGATTTATATAATAGGCCCGAAGGCAACTTGTGGTGGATCTTGTTTTCGAAATCATCCTCGAGGGGTTATTAATCCGGAAATCTGTTCGGCTAGATGGCCCGAGTTAAGTGGGATCCAATAAAACTGCCACTTAACCCGTCCTGCAAATGATAAGATAAACATACAATAGAAAGATGTAAAACAGAGTCGAGTCCTAAACGGACCCTGGTAGAAGCTCCAAGCGTGTCATCGCGCCTAGGCGGCGAGCTCCTACTCCGTACCTACACATCAAAACTAAATACTAACGCCCGCTAACTAAATGATGAATCACACACAATGACCATCAATCAACAATCAAATAATCATAAATATGAAAATAATTCTAACTAATATTATTCATACCAATTTTACTGTGTTTTTCCTAAGTTACATCGTACCCGATTAACATGCTCAAATTTACTTTACATCATCGGATCACTTAATATTTACTCATTACCAATCATATCATAGATATCATTACTTCTTTCATGCTCAGACTTCTATCATGGGAATCACTCAATCCTATCATGTTGTGCTAACAATCATCATCAGTTTTAATAATCAAATCGGAGGTAATTATACCTCACATCGTCGGCAATCGGCGACGACTAGGGTTTCGTCGCGTGTCTCGAAACTCAGATCGAGCGCTCATCGGCGTCTGAAGTTTGATTGGGATTGACTGGATGAGCTCCGCGGAAGATCCAGTGAACTCCAGTGAATCCGGTTTTCCGACAAGTTCTAGCAGTTTTCCGACGGCTTTGAGTGGTTTTCCAGGCACCTCTTCGACTGTTTTCCTGCAATAGTCGCCGGCGGCATCTAGTGGCTGGAAAGTGGTCGTGTTGGGTACCCTTGGAACCAGCTAGGCGAGCCCGACTCATCTATGAGGTCGACGTGGCCAACGAAGGTGGCGGCTCGTGGGAAAATGCATAAACTGCGTCTGGCTGCGATGGGTGGCTAGGTCCGGCCGGCCAGGGCAGTGATGGCCTCCGTTATGTACGGGGAAGGTCGCTGGAGGGAGGCTGAGGGTGCTGAGGTGACCAACCAATAGTGGAGGTGACTGGTCGCCGGCGGCGGAATGGCGACGGAAGTCGCTAACACGGATCGGAGCGATCCTGGCGGCCGATGGGGGACCAGACTTGGTCGGGGCAGCACGGCGACGTCATCAGGCGCTAGGCGGCGACTATCGGCAGCCATGCGGCGCAGAACAGCGACGGCGGCGGCGACTGCGCACAAGGGTGGTGACGCGCACAAGGGCTGCGCGGGGGTGTGTGGTGGCAAAGTCGTAAATATTACTTGATTCGTCTCCGACTCGGGTCAAGAATAATATTTAAGTCCTAAAAAATTCCAAAAAAGTTTGGGGGAAAATCCCATAAAATCAAACAACACCAAAATATCATAATGATATTGTAACGACCCGCCATTTTTCACAATAATATTATGGGCCTAGCTGGCTAGGTGTTACCAATATGAAACTACTAAATGCCGAGTATAATAATTAAAACAAGTATAAAATAAAGGTTCCCACAGTCTTAGACCGTTTCCCAGCAGCCACACTTATTTCTCAAACAAATAAAAATAGGAGTCCTCATATTACTTTGCTCCATGCTCTAGTTGTCAATCATCTAATCTCGAATCTGCACACCTGCGGAGGCAATTCCGCGTTAGTGATTACAACACTAAGTAGTATAATAAATAAAACAAATCAAGTACATTCCACCATTTCCATATATTTATTTTAATATGCGGTGGAGCAATTCCGCTATACTCCAAAACAATGCGGAGGAGGTGTCCGCTGTGATCCGCACACCCCGGCCGTAGCCTTTTTATGGGGAGGCTACCACTACCGTCTCCAGTGCCAGTGCCTCGCACACCCCGGCCGTAGCCTTTTTGTGGGGAAGCTATCACTGCACTCAGGTGATTGCTATGCCCCGTTTGTGGGGAAGCTCTCACTACCAATTCTAGTGCCAGTGCCTCACACACCCCGGCCGTAGCCTTTTTATGGGGAGGCTATCACTGCACTCTAGTGTTAGTGCCTTACACACCCCGGCCGGAGCCTTTTATGGGGAGGCTATCACTACACTCACGTGATTGCTACACCCCGTTTGTGGGGAAGCTCTCACTGCCAACTCTAGTGCTAGTGCCTCACACACCCCGGCCGTAGCCTTTTATGGGGCGGCTATCACTGCACTCAGTGTCAGTGCCTCACACACCCCGGCCGTAGCCTTTTATGGGGCGGCAATCACTGCACTCTAGTGCGATGGAGGAATCGCTGTGCCTCACTCACCCCGGCCGTAGCCTTTTTATGGGGCGGCTATCACTACTCCAAAACAATATCGATGCATTACAAGATTCACACATAACACGACCCAGTGTCGGACTGAGTCAATTCTTTGACCCCGGTTGCACTTCGTGCATGGTGGTCGAATCTGGGCTCAGGCCGACCTAGGCTACCAACAAGGAAAATACGATGTTCTATCTATTATACGTACCTGACTTGCGGGTTCGTCCGACTGTAATCCGCTAACCCTAATATGAATGGGGCATAAAATTATACATTAGTATAATTTTACTCGCGTCGAAAATGCATGCAACTAAATATTTAATATATTCCACATTAATTAATTTATTTAATTCGATAAGGTTCAACACTTCTTTATTTAATTAATTATGCTATCGCGTAATTTGTACGCGATTATCTTTTATTGATCCATTATTTTACTTTACGAATTTATTATAAGAATAATCGTTTTATTTATCAAATATAACTTTTATATGATAAAGGTGAAGTCTTTATTATATATTCCTCTTAACCCTTCAATTTAAGTTAATTGCTTTTAATCAGCCGATTAATTAATTACCGTTTATCCCGATCGAAATTTATTAATTTCATGTAATAATTTATAAATTTATTATTTTGACCACTTAACTCATATCTCTTTTAAATTATTTATTTTAATGATTTGAATACAAGTTGGTATTATTATTATGATTTTTAACTCAACCCATATCGAGTCAACCAGAAATTACCAAACTGCCATTTTCTTCTTCTTCTTCTTCTTCTTCCCGTCACCCTCCTTCTCTTCACCAAAACCAGCACCAACCAGACCTTGGCACCACTTAGATCACGCCCTTCTTCTTCTTCCTATGCAACCTAGCTAAACAACCATCCAAACATCCTAATCCAGCATCAACAACAAATTAAAACCACCCAAGATGAAGCCTAACGTCCACGTTTTACAGCAGCTATCCTAGGCGACGTTCCTGCACCAAAAACCCAGCCTTGGCGTCCTCTTCTTCAACCCAAAACCAATTCACTTCCTTCCCTAACTGCTTCCCTTTCCTAGCAATCCAATTGGAAGCCTAAAGCTTGTGCCTTTCAACAACTAACCACGTCCAACTAAGTTCTGCACCAACGAACCAGCAGCCATGGCGACCTTCCTGCTGCTATGGCGACTCAAACGTGGCCAGCAGCACCGCCCAAAGCGTCCCCTTCTTCCCGCACAACAACCCAACGCCCAAAGAAGTGAAACACTACCTTGCTGCGTGGTATATGCAACTGGTTGTGACACAATCGCCATGGTGCCGCTGCTGCAATTCAGCAGAACGTGCTACCATCCTTGGCTATAAATTCTATGAAATCTACCCTTTTTCTTGTTGATTTCAAGTCATAGTTTCCATGATTATCTTGTATTATAATGTTTGATCATATGTATGCATGCAAACTTTGAAGAAGAGAGGAAGAAACTTACTAAAACAATGGGGAAGCCGGCGTTTGTCCAAGGAGCTTATGTGCATGACGCCCCCTCCCTCCTCCTTATAAAATGAAAGAAGGCTTAGGGTTTATGAAAACACACTTCGTTGCCGGGTAAATGGGTAAGTGATACGGTTCACTTTACCATTTCACTTAACCTCTTAAACGGGTACATGGTATGGTTCAGTTAAATGGTTAGATGGTATGGTTTACTTAACCGGGTAAAAATACTTAACCGGTTAACTAATACTTTCCACTTGACCGGGTAATTGATAATTAACCGGGTAGCGGGTAAATAATTTAAATAAATTCATGGATACCAATGTTCGATCCTACTGCGTCGAATATATATATATATATATATATGTATATATATATATTTATTTATTTAATTTTTTTTCTAGGTCTTTACAGATATGCTATAGAACTATCAGCCCACCCAAAATACTCGTAACGCGTCCTAACACGATAAACAGCTTATAACTAGTTCTATGATCCACTATATATAATAAAAAAAATAACTGCATACTCTTATATATTTTGATAACTCATTTTATTCTGCTGTGTTCATGACGTTATCATCACATACATAGGTATGCATGACCCTCGTAGCTCATACACGCGACTTACATCGGCTCAGTACACGTTCTCTAAAACTAACTCGATTCAAAAATAATGGCCGAACCAACCGGTTCTGAATATAAAACCCTGACTCGAATCGCGGGTTTTACAGAAATGGTCCGAAGACTGTGGTGGGACTTTGAGTTAGTTTGTCACATGCTATCAGAACATGTTTTATCAATAGAATCATACCGACAGAAAACTTTAAATGTGACTCGACTCGATCTCAACATTTCTAATTTGGTTCTTAAGTGAACCGAAATTGGGGTGTTATAGAAATGTTACATTCGATTCGAGTTATTTTTAGAGTTGTTGGTTAGTATGATTTGATTGACAAAATAGATCGGAACAACCCGCTTGGTGTCATGAGAATGGAAGGCATTGTTAAATATGCGTCAAAACACGACAATAATAAATAAATGTAAGAACAAAATAACAATGCTAAGCTCAAGTTTGTGTAGCGTTTATTTGTCCTCCTACCAAAGCTGACTCAAAATTTCAAGACCAACATATGTAATATAAAAAATGTATGTAATGAGTGTTATTATTCCAAAAAATAACTAGTACTAATGGGCGAATTGGTATTCCATTACCCACCAAGACTTATGAAACTACAGAATTGCCTCACACTGGGTGGTAATCAAACATACTTAAACAAGTGTCGGCTCACATGTACGACTTATATTCATATTACTACATACAATGCTTATGCCCTCACATCTTCCATATTTCACCCGCCACGGTACTCGAGTGGCAAGAAGTACAGTGAAGCTAGTGCCACAAATTTCGGAAATGTGATGCGTTACGTAGTACCCTCATACGCCACAATACCTTGGGGTTTGAAGGAGTACTAGTACAGCCCATACATATCTCCATACCACTCACTCTCTTATTAGTGAAATTCGTAAAAATACGCGTACTAATATAATAGGTTTACGGAAGAGGCTAATATCATATATTTATTTAGCTTCAGTTTGAAAACGAACAAGGGATATCATCCTTGTAGTTTTATTAATTATGTGCAAAAACACGGCTAAATGGCCCGACATCAGAGGGATCCAATAAAACACCGCCGATGTCGTTCTATGTCTAGAACGAGATTACACTCTACACGCATGGAGTCAAGCAGAGATGCAGAGTCCTACGAACTTATGGTCCAAGCTCCAAGCACAACAACACATCTATGGCGAGCTGGGACTTTGTAGCCTATATCAAAACCTATTGCTAAGTAGAATACTAACATCTCTATAGGATGCATGCTCATGGTGTGTGCGCATATCGTCAATACATGGTAATAAACAAAATAGTGCTAACAAACCTATAACTAAACATGTGGCACACAAATCGAGACATACTAATAATAAATAATAAATAAATAAGCAAGGAATTCACTCATAGATATTTAGATAAACAATAAACTCATAAAGATAATTCATTCTCTAATAATAAAATAATAATGTAATTATACGATACAAATACATGGGTAAACTCGAGTAAATATAATATATACTTTTGTTGGTAAACATATAAACAATTAAATAATTAATAAAAAATAGATAATACTCATTAATCATAAATAAGCATAATATGATAGTAATACAATACAAGAATACATAATTAAATACAAATAAACAATAACATACACGCAAATAAACAAATAGATATATACATAGGGGCAATTTAGTAAATATAAATAAGACTAATATTAATAAGTAAATATATGATTAATAATAATAAGTAGTCATATAAACGTGTATTATAAATGAATAACAAGAAATGAATAATAATAATAAATAAATATATATATATATATAATAAAGAAAAATAATCATAACATCCAAACATGCTAAATCATGTGAATATACATCAAAACTAATATATAGGTCCTCAAATTACTAAAAATGGTGCAGGAATGGTTTGGTCATCAATTGGTGCGGTCACAATGGCCGCAGAAGTGGTCGTGGGTGGTTTCAAATTTAAGGTCTCAGCAAGATGAAGCTTTTGGCGTAGTCGGCTTCACCGGACAACAGTTGACGGTGCAAGAAAATGGCCTGAAAGGGTGGCTGTGGCGGCAAAAATCTATGTCAAAAATGCCATCGCCGGCTGTGGCGGTGACTATGGCAGTGCTAATGGAGATCATGGTATGGACTTATAGCCAGTTGCAAGGTGGTCATAGTCGTACCAATCCATTGGGTAGAAGAGGTATGGGTGTAATGGCGGTGGCGGTATGGGTGTAAAACTCTGAAAATTTGGGAAAAAACCTCCAAAAATCGATATGCAAAGCTGGGGTTGAGTGGAACACTAAGATTTTGCCATGTTGCACGATCTAAGCATCTGACAACTTAGTGGCCTAGTAGGGCCCACCTATGGGTAAATATAATATACAAGTTGACGGAAAGGTCAAATCCAAATCGTCCAAAGTAAAAACTGGCTCGAGTCCTAAACATAAATCTATAGGCAGGAATCGAGGCAAGAAGGCTAAATGAGCCTCGGACCCTAAACTCAATCTAGCTTGACCTACATGGGCACAATCTAGTGATATGAAATTCCTATGCTGCATGCAAATGAAATACCTAAAAAATCCCGAACAGGTACTAAACTTTCCAATGACTTAGATCTATGCCTAAAATCTTGGTTAACTTATAAAAATCATATGTATACCTCGTGTATTCACTGATAACTCATTCTCTACTATGTCATAACTGAAACTATCATATGCATGTCTTATATATACAGCCTCTATAACATGCTCATATGGCCATCTAGGCCCATACTCATATTCTAAAAATTGGTCCAGCTCAATCTCGCTTGAACCGACTCATGACTGGCCCGAATTGGGCAAACTATGAGCTGGTAAAACGCTAACCCAAAGCTAGGGTTTACAGCCTCTCCTTATAAAAATTCTGTCCTCAGAATTTCTCACAATAATTACAATTAGAGGACTCAACAAAAGATGTCATATCATTAGCAAATTGGTAGCACTCCCTCAAAAGCTAGCTGTACATGGCCCAAACAAACAAACATGAAGTTTGAACTCTGAACACTGACGAAGCTCGTTAGCTCCTGGATAATCTGGCTGGATTGACTACACATGATCGATTCATTTGGTGAAACTTGTCATACATGCTGGAATCATCTAAGTGAAATAACCATACATGCTCGAATTTCATGCTTGACTGACCAAGCATGCTCGAACCATCTCACTGCACTAGCTACTAGGGTCACTACAAACTATGGGGACTAAGATGCAATGACCTCGGCGGGAAAAACCTAACCTCAACCCTAAAGGTCTATTGGGTAGTCGAGTAGATACTTTAGAGTACTGCAGGGTACTAGTCTGAACTACATAAGGCAAAACTATTCCGGTGTGAGGTATGGACCTAACATCTACCCATTTCTCCCTGATCCTCGTCAATGCGATAGGTCAACAACATGTACCATCAGGGCACTCTACTCTACATCCTACGGCAATACTAGGGTTTCCTGCGAGTCTTGCTAGCCTATGGTGGACTAAAGTACCAAATATTGGTACATTCTAATGAGCTATATGGCTCAATGTTGGCAGTCTATGTAAAACCCCCAGCTCAATTAGAGGACTCAATGCGCGGGGCTGAGGCTAACCGTCTGCACCTTAGGACGCATTGGACCATATTCTGGTGGGTTATTAGTTATAGAGCATGTCATTTGGATGTCATTATGGGAAAATTTTAATATTTTTTTTCATTTAAATGGAAAAAAATCGTTAGCTTGTTAAGTAAGAAATACCCAATTAATTGAAAAGTAATTTTTAACCAGATAATTCTAGTTGAATCGGTTTAGTCGACTACACTATTTATCCATTTAACCATTTATGTTAACCATACCATGTACCCATTTAACAGGTTAAGTGAATTGATTAATTGAACAATGTCAATTACCCAATTGCCCGGTTAAAGGAATTACGGTGAAGGGGTGTTTCCACGTATCCTACCTGTCATTTTATTTCATTATAAAAGGAGAAGGGGCGGGCGTCATTTGCATTTTTCCTCCTCAGACAGACGCCGGATTTCCTCCTTCGCTTGGGTAATTTTCTTTCCTTTCTTTTTCTTTTGTTGCATGCATACACATGTTGCAGAAATCATAAACATGATAAACATAAGAATTAAATGAGAAATCAACAAGGGAAGAAGAAAACCAGGAGGACGTCCTACTGTTTTCCAGTAGCAACCACGCCATGTTTCCTTCCATGGTGCGGGGTTGATGTGCTGGAGGTGGGACTTGCTCTCGACGGTGATGCTGGCCGGATGGAGTCACCTTGGAGGGCCAAAACAGACCGTCGAGGAGGCACACAGGTCTGAAATCCGAGGGGAGAACAGATCAGTGTCGGTGTGGTGGTGCAGCCACGCTGGTCGGGGCGCCGCCGTGGTGGTGCTAGAGGGTCGTCGTCATGGTGGTGCTAGAGGGTCGTCGTCATGGTGGTGCAAGAGGAGCCGCCATGGGTCTGGTCGGGTGCTGTTTATGTGGCCGACTAGGGTAGTTGCCATGGGTCATGGGCTGATTAAGTGACCGACATGGAGTCACCATGGTTAGGTCGGGGTTGCTGATTCGGTGGCCAGAATGGGGTCGCCAAGGACTGGTTGAGGGTTGCCATGTGGTGGCCAAGTTGGGGATGCCAAAGCAGCGAATGGAGGTCGCCATGTTACTGACTGGTCACCATACATGGTGAAAATTCCGACTTTTGCTGGTTGACTACAATAAAACTGGGAGCTTTGGGGTCGTTGAACGAATTGTTAAAGTAGAATGGCAACCAGGTAAATATGGGAGAATTCGATGCGGTCGAGTTAGAATATAAGGTAAATACAAAAGAATTAAGTATGAGACATGTTAATAATTAAATTATCAACTAGTTAATGGGGATTTGGATGGGGATAATTAATAATTAATTATCATCAGAATCGCTGAAAATTTAATAAGTAATGAAGACTAACATGAACTAATTACAACATTTAAAAATGGATAGTATATTAGTCATGTAGTTGCATGTAGGTTCATGCAAATAAAATTATATATAATTTATGCCCTCATTCAGATTAGGGTTAGCGGATTACAGTCAGACGAAATCTCAAGTCAGGTACATATAATAGGTAGACCATCGTACTTTCCCTGTTGGTAGCCTAGGTCGGCCTGAACCCAGATTCGACAACCATCCACCGAGTGCAACCGGGGTCAAAGAATTGACTTAGTCCGACACGGAGTCGTATTATGTGTGTAAATTGTGTAATGCATCGACATTATTTTGGAGTAGTGATAGCCGCCGCACAAAAAGGCTACGGTCGGGGTGAGCGAGGCGCAGTGATTCCTCCATCGCACTGGAGTGCAGTGATAGCCTCCCAATAAAAAGGCTACGGCCGGGGTGTGTGAGGCACTCGCACTTGAATTGGTAGTGAGAGCTTCCCCACAAACGGGGCATATCAATCACCTGAGTGCAGTGATAGCCTCCCTATAAAAAGGCTACGACCGGGGTGTGTGAGGCAGTCGCACTAGAGTTGGCAGTGAGAGCTTCACCACAAACGGGGCGTAGCAATCACCTGAGTGCAGTGATACCTTCCCCATAAAATGGCAATGGCCGGGTTGTGCAAGGCACTAGCACGGGAGTGCAGTGATCCTCCATAAAAAGGCTACGACCGGGGTGTGTGAAGCACTGGCACTAGAATTGGTAGTGAGAGCTTCCCTACAAACAGGTCGTAGCAATCACCTGAGTGTAGTGATAGCTTCCCCACAAAAAGGCTACGGGCAGGGTGTGCGAGGCACTGGCACTAGAGATGGTAGTGGTAGCCTCCCCACAAAAGGGCCACGGCCGGGGTGTAAAGTCCTGGAAATATATATATATATATATATATATATATATATATATACAATAATAATAAAAAATAATGTTCAATGTGGTGAGATGGAACATGGAAAAAAATTCGTTAGCTGGTTAAGTATGAATTACCCGGTTAAATGAAAAGTAATTTCTAACCGGATGATTCTAGTTGAATCGGTCGAGTCGACCACATTACTTATCCATTTAACCATTTAAGTGAACTAAACCATGTACCCATTTAAGAGGTTAAGTGAAATGGTTAAGTGAACCATGTTGATTACCCAATTACCCGGTTAAAGGAATTATGGTGGAAGGGTGCTTCCACATACCCTAGCCGTCATCTTATTCTTGATAAAAGGAGAAGGGGAGGGCGTCATCTACATCTTTTTCCTCCTTGGACAGACGCTGGTTTTCCTCCTTCGCTCGGGTAATTTCTTTTCCTTTCTTTTCTTCTATTGCATGCATACACATGTTGCATAAATCATAAACATGATAAACATAAGAATCAAATGAGAAATCAACAAGGGAAGAAGAAAACCAGGAGGACGTCTTGCTGTTTTTGCAACAGCAACAACACCATCTTCCATCCTTGTGAGTTGGGTTGACGTGCTGGAAGTAGGGAGTGCTCCCAGCGGTGCGGCTGGCCGGACGGAGTCGCCTTTGGTGGCCGAGTCAGACCGTCGGGGAGGGATGTAAATCAGAAATGTGAAGGAAGACTAGGTTGGTGTTGCCATGGGTGGTGTTGCTGCCCAGATGTGGATCCGCCATGGAAAGGGCAGACTGGTCGTCACTTGGGGTGGTGCTGGGCGTCACCTTGGTGGGGCAGGACATGGTCGCCATGGCTGCTGGTCGACCACCATGAATGGTGAAATTAAGGTCCCCATGTAGGGTGTAGTCCGTGTTCCATGAGATAGCAGCGGATAAAGAGTGGATATTTGGGGTTTTTCTAATAGGATCAGTGGGGTAGGTGGAAGATAGGGTCTGAAATTGGGTGGAAGGAAAGAAGACATGTTGGTGAAAGAGATATTGACGTCGGCGCCAGCTCTCACATTACTAGAGGGACACAATGACTTCATAGTCTACACAGATGTCTCAGAAATTGGCCTCCATTGAGTTTTGATGCAAAAGGACATGGTCATTCATATGCATCTCATTAGCTAAGGGTGCATGAGCGTAACTACCCTACTCACGAACTAGAACTCACAGCGGTGGTTTTTGCCCACATAATATGGAGACATTACCTCTATGGGACTTCTTTCCGACTTTTGACTAATCACAAAGGCGTAAAGTATATATTCACATTGAAGGACTTGAACAACCGGCAGAGGAGATGGTTGGAGTTGTTGTCTGATAATGAGATTGATATCTCATATCATGAGGGCAAGGAGAATGTACTAGCAGATGCCTTGAGTAGGAGGCTAGTTTGAGAGTTAGTGGGGATGGCAACAGTTTCAGTGACTCCAATTGATACACAAGAGAGGCAGCTAGTTGGAATGATTGCTAGACTCTTGATTCAACTGAGTATTTTTTAGCAGATTAACACTGCAGAAAATGAGCATAAGTAGTTGGCTCAGTGGTTAGCGCAGGGACTTCACAGAGATTTGGTCAGGGATGCAAATGGACTAGTCAGATTGAGAGGATGTCATTTCGTTCCAGACATCATTGAGTATCTTGGACATCATAGGACATTCTTCATGACGCCCAGGCCTAGAGGTGCACAGTGCATCCCGTGGAGTGAAGATGTATCACGATGTTCGACAATCCTATTGGTGGCATGTTAAGTGTTTAAAGAATACAATATTTATGTAACGACCAACCATTTTTCATGATAATATTGTGGGCCTAACTGGCTAGGTGTTACTCAAAATTAAAGCAATTATGTCAAACATTATTAGAAATCATAACTTATAATAAAATCCCACAGTCTTGGACCGTTTCCCAGCAGCCACACTTATTCCTCAATTAAATAACAAAAAGGAGTCCTCATATTACTTTGCTCCATGTTCTAGTTGTCAATCATCTAATCTTGGATCTGCACACCTGCGGAGGCAATTCCGCGTTAGTGATTACAACACTAAGTAGTATAATAGATAAAACAAACAAGTACATTCCACCATTTTCATATATTTATTTTAATATGCGGTGGAGCGATTCCGCTATACTCCAAAACAATGCGGAGGAGGTGTCCGCTGTGATCCGCACACCCCGGCCGTAGCCTTTTTATGGGGAGGCTACCACTACTGTCTCCAGTGCCAGTGCCTCGCACACCCTGGCCGTAGCCTTTTTGTGGGGTAGCTATCACTGCACTCGGGTGATTAGCTATCACT